>JAZGTK010002990.1:0-29080 GCA_036877625.1 Ambastaia sidthimunki | reverse complement strand
GCCACACACACTACTGAGCCTCATTTTGACTTGTTTTAAGGACATAACATCAAAGTTGGATCAGCCTGTAGTTTAATTTTCCACTTCAATTTTGAGTGTGACTCCAAATCCAGACCTCCATGGGTTAATACATTTGATTTCCGTTGATAATTTTTTGTGTGATTTTGTTGTCAGCACATTCAGTTATGTAAAGAACAAAGTATTTAATAAGAATATTTCATTTATTCAGATCTAGGATGTGTTATTTTAGTGTTTCCTTTATTTTTTTGAGCAGTGTACATTTCTTATCAGTTTATTAAGGATTTTTACAGCCCCCTTATATAAAGGGAGAAAGGGAGGCATATATGTCCTTCCATTATAGTGTGCAGCATGCAAATCGTACATCACTTTTGCTAAATGCCTGTTTCTTGCAGTTCGGCAGCATTTCACTTGGTTGAATTATGCAGATTGCTCCAACCCCAGAACAGATTGCCAGCTTGATTTAAGGTATCTCTCTAGGGCTGCAAGCTGGATAGCAGTTACTTGCTAAGCCAGAAGAGCATTATTTTAACACAGTAAGATGATTAACTAAAGAATTCACTATGCATTTCGTTTGAGTTTATTGAGGTTTTCTGCGGCCCACCAATCTAAAGCGAGTACATGCTTAATGGTGCCATAAAATCAATAAATGGAGTATTGTACCTTGTTCTGTGATGTTAAAATTACAATGTATTTAACTTTGATTTATCAAAAATAATAATCAATAACAAGACAATACAACGTATACTTTATTTTAAACTTTCTTCATTACAAAACTGGGGATGTACCCATCAAAGCCATGTGACCAAACATCCATCAAAGCCAAAAAAAAGAAGTGTCTGAATCTTCAGAACCCAAAAAAAGTGTCTTGTAAGTGTCTTGTAACGTACTTGTTAATGACTTAGTGCTGCTTTCTAATGCATTGTAAATACTGAATTAACTACTTGATAATGCATTATAAATGGCCTATTAACACACCTTATTCTAAAGCATTACCGGTGTAATTTGATGCCTGAAGTCCATCTGATTTCCGCATGTAACTTTCCCTTAGGTAGGTTGAGGAGGATAGGAGAAGTCTCTTGAGAAGTTTGCAATCCCAGTGCATTCTTTTAGCAGATTTACTCAAATGATTCGCCGATATATTTTTTAAGGTATGATTGACAGACAGGCACCCATAGGCAGCTCTGTGTTGCTGGAGACGCTGCTGCACGTGCGTTGCCCCTCCCCCACTAACAGAGCGCTGAAGCTGCGTCAACTTCAAAATAACGGTAAGTTTTAAACTTTTAAACCATCTTTTAACTGTTTAACTTAGCCGAAATATTGCCATACACTTTGAAATTAGAAACACGAATGTCAAGTGCATGCTATGTGCTTGCAACTATAGCAGCTATTAAGCAAGTTTGTGGGTCAGAATGGAAAACGGGAATGCCGAATATTAAACTGCTTGCCATTGTAATTAGGGAGCTGCGGACGTAGTTGTAGGTTATGTATGCATAGCTGTTACGAATCAGTCACAGGATTAAGTAATGCCGACGTTGTCAATTCAGTTCCGTGTTGTTTGTGCGAGTTTCATTATCAAAACACGCCAGTTCGGGTGTGTGTGTCTCACTCAGCAGAGTGAAGCAGCCATCACAGATATGAGAGCGCTGCGCCACCTGAAGCAGGGCTTTTAAAACTATGAAAAAAATGTTTCGTACATGGTTAAATATTTATTCCTTTTAATGTTGATACTGCAGTTTAGAACAGAAACTTGAACAATTTGTTGCTTAATGTGCATCTGACATCACCGTTATTTTCCTGCTGATGTCCTGGGCTTGCCAAATCTTGCAGCTTCTTTTACATTTTCGTTTAGACCTACTAGTGTGTTGTCTTTCCATATTAGGCAACATAGCAACCTAAGACATGCTAATTTTATTTTATGTAGAAAAATTGAAACCATGGCAGTCTTAAATTACAAATCAAGCACTTTATTTCAATGGCTACTTTTTCAGGTTTATTGTTTTCTTAAATTATTTAAATGTGTTGACAAAGGACATTTTGCAATGACCTGATTATATCTGTCTTATAACATGTCAGCAAGCAATGCATCATCAAGGCTGTGTTTAAATGTTAATGAAGGCCTTTTACCCTTGGACAGTTAACCCCATCCATATGTTGCACACATAATTTGGGTGATATGAATGTAAGATGATGGCACAAGATTGATACTGATCTGTGTTTTTGTTATTCTTTTTAAGAAATGGCTGAGCAGAAATCTAATCCAGTGTGGTGCCACTTCAGTGAGCCTACTCCAGGAAAGGCTTGATGTGCTATAGGTTTTTTTTGTTTTGTATTGCTGTTTACACTTTCCTTGTCTTAGGAAAGCCATTTGCACTACAAGAGATTATGTAAGTTAAGCGCACTAAAACTTAGGCCTAAGCATTAAATGACTAGGTGGAAAAAAGTTGGTTACTTTTAAAATTAAGTATAGTTGACAAAGGACTTTATTATGCTGCTTGCTTGTTGCTACTGTGTGCAATACTGTAATTATTTTATTTATGCTTAAATATTTATTTTTAAAGAATTAAGAGCACTGAACTTTTTGTTTTGTTTTTATTTGAATGTATGTTTGATAAAGTTTAACAAAGATTAAGCTGTTAAATGCTACTCTGTGCAACATTACTTGTTCTACCTTACCTTTCTACCTCTTTTTACTATTTGTTAAATATTGTTTTAAGTTCAATAAATGTTTTAATCAAGACTTGTAACATTTGTTGTTATTGTGTCATTTTCATGATGTAAACTGAGAGCAAAAGCAGCATCAGCTCCAAATTTCAGCTCAAGAAAATCAGCCGTTTGTATCGGCCATCGGTATCAGCAGCCATATCGGCCATCGGCCAAAGCTGATGGAAGAAATGTCAAGGAGAATGACATGAGGGACTCACGCGGAACAAACAGTTTATTGACAAGACAAAAAAAACAAATAGACAATGGAGTTCTGGGTGAAAAGATGACAGGGTAAACAGTCCAGGGTGAATGGCAGCAACAGAAGGCTGGGACCGGGGCAGAGGTGGAGGCCGACCCACTGCAGCCAACTTTGGACTGGGGAAAGAAACACAAAAACAGAAAAGAAACAAAACGAGAACAACTGGAGTCTCTGACGCAGAACACGAAAAAAGAAAAAAACATAGATCATACTATGGCGAAGGTTAGATCGGCAAGGCGAGGCGAAAAACAAAAAGGCAAGGTAAAAAAAACACGGTCAGCAACGCTGCACAAACAACAACGATCTGACACAAACAAAGAGAACACGAAGGATAGTAATGAGGAACAGGTGTGGGTGGTGAGTAATTAAGGATAACGAGAGGGGCGAGGAAGACAGGACGCCGATGCACTTGGGGAGCTGTCAAAACAGAACCGCGTGCAACACAATAAACAAAACACAAACCCCGGTTCAAGATCGGGCTGACCTGACTGTGTTCCTGACAAAAAAAAAGAGTTGCACGGAAAATGGAGCGTAATTGGAACCTGAAGATATTTCGTATAGCATGGAAGGAGAATATTTCAAAGTTCAGAAAGGCCTTAAAAAGCTCCAGATCTGCCTACTTTTCAAATTTTTGGAAGAAAATAAAAATAATTATAAATTAAATATTTATTTAATACAGTGGTTAAATTAACCAACAATAAAGCATCAACTACTTCTGACAATTGTCAATATCATAGCAGTGATGATTTTATGAATTTCTTTAAATAGATACAGCCAGAGAAAAATTATAAACATATAAATTCCTGCAACACCATTGAAACAGGTGATGCATCATTACATTTACATTACATTTATTCATTTGGCAGACGCTTTTATCCAAAGCAACTTACAGTGAATTCAAGGTATACATTTTTTTTATATCAGTACTTGCATTCCCTGGGATCGAACCCACAACATTTGCGTTGCTAACGCAATGCTCTACCAGTTGAGCTACAGGAAGGCTATCCTTATCCTCTTCCATCATAATTTCAAAATCAAAAGGAACAACTCCAATCACTCTTTAGTATAAATAAGGATGAACTGTCAAAAATAAATAAGTCATTTAAATCAGCAACATGTATGCCAGATCCTATACCTACCAGCCTATTGAAGGAGATTGTTCCTGAAATTATAGACACTATACATTGTATGATTAATTCATCATTGGTGTTGGGGTATGTCCCTAGGCCTTACAAGCTGGCTGTTATCAGAACTCTTATTAAAAAACTTGATCTCAGGGAACTAGTAAATTATAGGCTCATCTCAAATTTACCTATTTTAAAAAGTGGTGTCTTTACAAATATGTTCTTTCCCGAAACTGTATCTGTGAGAATTTCTAGCCAGGATTCAGACCATATCATAGAGACTGCTCTTGTTTAAGTGACCAATGACTTGCACTTGTCGGCTGATTGTGGCTGCATCTCTCTTCTGATTCTACTTGACCTAAGCACAGCCTTTGACACTATTAACCACAGCATTCTGTTAAATTGGCTTAAAAATTATGTTGGCATAAATAGAACTGCACTGGCATGGTTTAAATTTATCTGACGGAATTCCAGGGCTCAGTGCTTGGGCCTTTACTTTTTACTCTGTACATGCTACCTTTGGGAGCAATTATTAAGAGACATGTTATTTTTTATTGTTATGCTGATGATACTCGGCTGTATATTTCTTCGAGGCCAAACAAGATAAATAACTTCACCAAACTAACAAAATGTATAGTCGATATTAAAACTTGGATGACTAGCAACTTTTACTACTAAATTCAGACAAAACAGAAGTTGGACCAAAATCTTCCACACAGAACAACCTATAATACTGTTTTAGCCTTGATGGATGCTCTATAAAGCCTGCTTCATCAGCTAAGAATTTATGGGTGTCCTTTTTTGATAGCAATGTGCCCTTTGAAAACCACATTATACAATATTTGTGTAATGACGGGTCGGAAGACAGAGGATCCATCTGTAGCTTTTATTGAGCACAAGCGTAGTCAAACAGGCAAGGGTCAGATACCAGCAAACGGGAACAAAGGAGGCATCACAATAGCAACAACACAGTCCAGGCAGAGATCAGGGCAGGCAGCAAACAATGAGAAACGGGGTACAATCCAAGGTAAGTATCAGGTAAGTATAACACAGGGGAAAATGCTTGGAATGATCACCGGGGCAAATCAAGACTTCGCAAAGAATGTAGGATCACAGTGAGTATAAATAGCGTTAACTGATTACAGGTGGCCGCCACCTGTGATGGGCGTGACCCAGTTACGGGTTTTGTGGGAAATGTAGTCCTTAACAGTTTATACTCCGGAGAGGGCTCCCACTGGTGGCGATTGGAGGGAGCCACAGAGGCTGGGTTCGTGACAATTTGTAAAACTGCATTTTTTCACTTTAAAAACAAAACTGCGATATGCTCTCTATGTCAAACACAGAAAAACTAATTCATGCATTCATGACATCAAGGCTTGATTATTGCAATGCCTTATTAGGTGGCTGTCCTGCAGGTTTGTTACAAAATCTCCAGCTAGTTTATAATGCAGCAGCATTCCTTTACGAGAACAAACAAGTATGACCACATTAGCCCGGTTCTGTCAAAACTGCACTGGCTGCCTATTACAGTTTTTCTCAATTGCTAAAACGCTATTTCTGAAACCTTGCTCCATTTTCTGAAACCATTAAACACAAAACCTCATCTTCAAGCACTATTTACAAAACCTCTGACTCCTCTCGCAAAATTAAACTTTTGCCTTAAAACAGTTTTACCTGTGTTCAAAATCAAGCATTGCTCTCAAATCATAAACAAAGTGATCAAAATGATATACAACAAAAAACTGAAAACACATTGTTCAAAACATAGTCCTTAGTGAGAAGTACATTTTTAATCTCAATGTTCAGGGCCATACTATTTGTTCATTGTACAGTATACAGCCTACAATGCACTGTACTACAGTATACAATAATAAAAGGAGTAAACATAAATACAATACAAAAATCAAGAGTAAACGTGTGATCAATGTGCTTCTTCTTGTCTTTGGGCTGAGTCAGGCCAGAGCACCTCGTCCACATCACAAGCAATATTGTCCCTCCTGAGGCAATGGGGGAAGAAGCCTCTTGTGTGCCGTATCCAGCCCTGACACGATTCCTCAACTATATCGCCACAGGCTGATCCATGGCTTGCAGCAGACTTACTCTGGTGTAGGGTTGTCTATCATATACTTTCCATCTCCAAGAGGAGAAAAACTCCTCAGTCAGATGCAGGAAAGGCGAGTATGGAGGGAGGTACACATTCATAAACTGTCCATTGATGTTAAACCATTCCCTTACCTGAGCAGCTCGGTGGCCCAAGTGTAACATGGTAATGTAGAACACCATGGTTGCTGATAGCAGCACAGACTGTGACATTGCCACCTCATTGACCAGGGACTTCAACAATGGCCCGCTGTCCAATGATGTTTCGGCCTCTCCGTCTCCTCTTTGTTAGATTAAAGCCTGCTTCATCAACAAAGATGAAGTCATGGGGTCTGTCCAAAGATTCCAAGTGAAATATTATCTGTGTAGAAATACAATATACTGTATTTAGAATTTTGTAAGTTGTACAGTGCTATACTGTAGAGTACAATTAGGCCTACTGTATGCACTTCTGATTCACATACATTGTATGTACTGAAGAGTAATGTCATTCACATAGTATGTGTTACTGTAATACTGTATACAATCTGAATTACAGTAAATGTTTCTGAATGTATACTTACTTGCACATACTGAGCTCGCAGTTCTTTTACCCTTGGTGAGTTGCGTTTAAAAGGTACTCTGTATACTTGTTTCATTCGCATACTGTTATGATGGAGGACACGGTCAATTGTGGAAATGCTCACACTGTCGATTCCCTGGAAGTGTGTGTTGTCTTGTATCACTTGTTCCTGGATTTCTCTGAGTCGTATTAAATTATTTTGTTGGACCATGCCCACTATAATGGCCTCTTGCTCCCGAGTGAATATAGGTGTCCTTTCACCTGCATGTGGCAGCCTTGCAATTCTGCAAAAAGTATATGTGCAGTTACAACAAAATTTATACAGTACTAAGCATACAGTGATGAACTTTACAAATGTCTATTGAAACAGCTGCATGTAGTGTAGTACAGTAAATTTCCAATTACAGAAATACAATAGTATACTGTACCTGTTCTCTTCTCTGAATGTCCTTACTATGGTGGACACAGAAAACCGGCTCAAATTGGGTTGCGCTCTAAGTTCTGCTTCCCTCATTGTCAGTCCATGGACAAGAACATGGTCTATGACTGTTGCTCGAATTTCATCAGATATTTCCACTCGTTGTCGTCGTCCTCCTCCTCCTCCTCCTCCTCCTCCTCCTCCTTGCATACCTCGCATACACACTCGTCCTTGTCCTCTCACATTGTTTCCTCTATCCATTCTCAGACTTTCTCCTTCCTTCAACAACCGGTTTGCTCTTTGAACTGGCTTATATTGGTTGTGTCACATCATCTGAAACAGGTGACATCAATTTTGAGTGGTTGTGTTCAACCGATGACAATGTGTTCTCTGTTTGTATTTAACTGTTGCCACTTGTGTTTACTAGTATGGATGACATGTGCATTAGAGTGCAGAATGTGATTTGAGAATGAGAATGTGTTTAGAGTTTGGCTGAAAAGTCTAAATGAGGTCTGCAAATTGTGTTTTACCATGTGAAATGGTTTAAGGTATTGACAATAGACTGCACAATTAGCCAAATGAGGTCAGGCAACTGAGAACTTTGTTCAGCCAATGGTTTTGAGTGTTTTAGCAATTGAGAAAAACTGTAAATATCATATAAACTTTAAAATTCTGCTGATCACTTACAAAGCCCTAAATGGTTTAGCTCCTCAATACCTGGATCTTACCGTCTCTGACTCCTCGTTACAATACCTAAGCAAGCTCCTCTTTTATTACAGTCCTTCACATTTACTTCAATCAGAAAATTCTGGCCAGTTGATAATACCCAGAATTTTAAAATCAAACACGGGTGGTAGACAGCCTTCCCAGTGTTGTCCAGGAAGCAGATGTCAGTTTACACTATGTCAGTTTAAATCTATATTGAAGACCCACCTCTTTAATCTAGCCTACACATACTGTTATGGATTTATAACTCAAATCCTTTAAAGAATTGTTAGGCTGTATTAATTAGGTAAACCAGAACCGGGGACACTTAGAACATATGTGCTGGCTCTCACTTAGTCTGTCTGTCTGTCTGTCTGTCTTTCATTTCCCCAAGGTCCTGTAGTCGGCTTTGTCAGGCCGGATGGTGGCGGAGATGGGATGACCAGAGACCGATCAGTCAAATAATGATTGATTCTATATTTGTTCCCTATCAAACATGTACAAAGCTTAATTATATATTTGTTATCAAACATGTACAATGAGTAATAAAAAATAACAAAGTGTATTTACTAAAGAGTTCGGATTAGGTGAAGGCAAATATGTTTCCCAGATCATGAGGACAAAAGGGGAGCACAATAACATTTGATCACAGGCAGACCTACCCAATCTGGTATAAAAAACGAGTACCTGCCGCAATGAAGCAGCTTGAATGTGCATCACAATGTTGGTCCCATATCAAATCACTTTTATTGTCACATCACCACAGCACCTGACAATTTACACAGCAGAGACAATTTACATATAGACAGTACCTTTACATAACTACAGATATGTGCAGATAACAATGTGTAACATACACAAAGACAATTTACACAAAGACAGTGTAGAGACAATTTACGTATGGACAGTACCTTGACATAACTACAGATAACAATATGTAATATACACAACATATATTCAGTACAGTGTACTATATATGTGCATATATGTACTATATATGTATTGTAAGTATCAATACAATAGTCACGTTTATTTGTATTGTAAGTATTGTATATTTTTTTCTCACTCTGTGAATCCCATACCACCCATATCACTGTCTTCTTTTAGCAAAACAACAACAAACTCACCCACTGCTGCCGCTATGGCTAGTAAAGCAATCTATTGTATTTGTAAAAGTTGGGGCTGATATGCATTGTACAGGAGTGTAATTCATTGTCAATCTGCGCAAGCCTATTTTTTAGACATGTGATCAGTTGTGTCACAGTCTGTGTGAAAGCAGTTTATCAGTGATTTGAACTATTACACACTCAGCATGAGACAGCTTTAACAGAGTGGTCATGATCTGTGGTTCTATTTTACTCATCTTAAGAGTCTGACTGGGATGTATTTTAGCTCTCAGTGTGGTGTTTACACTTACAGAGAGAGCACAATTCCTTTTTATTCCCCCAGATGTCAAAACTAAATCATCTTCGGATAAAAGCATCTGCTAAGCAAAAAAATGTAAAACTCTGTAAATGTAATGTCTTTTTCATTGAATGAACTAAACCAAATCTGCTGTCATCTGTAGTTAAATGCATTTTACAAAGATCAATATTAATTAGCCTTTTACAGACTTTATAGTAACTTAAAGTATATATGAAAGGTATAATTGAATGGGATTGAATAGTAATATAAGCTCAGTTAAAGTTTTATATAAGTCTTTATATGTTTCTTTAATGTGTCTACCGAACCAATTAAAACCGTATTTTAATTGATTCTATTTAAAAGGAATAGGGACACTTTTAAAACTATTCTGCTGAGTTCTGCAGATTTTTCCAAAAAAGCAAAAAAAGCTGCAGATTCCATCTGGCACTGGTTATATCACAATGTGTTAATTAATTGCAAAGGTGGAATAAAAACTACTGAAATAATCAACAATTAGTCAATCATTTTAAACGTCATTAGATTAATCAAATATCAAAATAATCATTTGTTGCTGCCCTACTCTACTGCATGCATTCTTCAACTTCTTGAAATTTGCTTTTAAAGTGCTAGTTAGCCATGATATCAAAGTTTTTAGAATAGTTTCATATAATTGCCAAAATACAATATTTAAATACATTTCTATCTTTTCTTTAGAGTGCCAGCTTCTACCTGGGAACAACTTTACAACAGAATGCAACATACCAGGAAACTTTATGTGTGGGGATGGTAAATGTATTCCTGGAGGCTGGCAGTGTGATGGATTTCCAGACTGCTTCGACAAGAGTGATGAAAAAAGTTGCCGTAAGTCTCACTCTTTGGCCCTGTGATCCACACAAAGCTGGGCAAATTTTAAGGAGTCATGAAATGTGGAGACAAATTTTCTTGCAATCTTTTGACATATATAAAATGTTTATGTCAAGCCTTTGGAGGCAGATGCCTGCTCTTTGGGAACAAGTTGTATAAGACAGTTCTGGGAGGTAATTCTTAGGGATATATTAATAAAACTAATTGGAGCTGATTTGGACCATTTGAATAAATGAATGTGCATATTCAGACTTCCTACTAAAAAAGTATGTACTGAGACTGTGTGTGTGAGTCAATTAACATGACATAAGGTTGGTATGATATTAAGCAAGATATGTATATATATCTGAAAACTACATAGTGAAAGAGAATCATAGACAAAGAAATAGCAAAATAGCAGAGTCTTTAGGGCTGTAATTAGGTAATTATGCTAGAGGCAATATTTAAAATTTACAAGTAAGCAAGCCAACAGTGCAATAGTGGCAAGGAACCAAAACTCTGATGATATAGAGATTGAGAAAAAAACCTTGGGAGAAACCATGCTCAACCAGGAGTGCCGGTTAAAGCTGGAATTCGTAACTTTCTTGGAAATAAACTGCATTGAACATTGCATTGAACGTAAAGAACTATATTGCATGAAAAGCTAAACCATTTAGGGCTGTTACATCATAAATGAAGAGGCAATGAGTCCAGGGTGCAGATGAGGAGGTTTTTATTGTTGACACTTATGGTTTCAAGCGTCAGATTAGAAAGAGGCCAAGAACACAGAAAACACAACTACATATCTCTCTCTGCCTGCTTAAGCATTTAGCATACTTCCCAGGTACACCATGTACTTGTTTATTATTTTTTAACAGAACCATAGAAGGTAGTTCAGCCTTGCATAAAGCTTTGATTACATGTTACACAGCATGAAAAGAATGGAAATTTACAGGTTAGGACTTTACAGGTAATCAGCAATATTTTAAAATGTATGCAGTGCTTAATAGACAATACTTTCATACTTTTTGGTTTTCGTAAGGACTCTAGCTGCTTTTTTTAAATCTATGTCTGACCAGACAAATTTGTTTGTTTTGACAAGTGATTATGAAGGACATGCATAACAGTTTTTTGTCTTTACTTCTTTTTACCTCCTCACAGAGAAGGCAAAGTCAAAGTGCGCTTCCACATTCTTTTCTTGTGCAAATGGGCTCCACTGCATTATTGGCCGTTTCCAGTGCAATGGCTTTAGAGACTGCCCTGACGGCAGCGATGAAGACAACTGCAGTGAGTATCTAATGCTGGCTAAAGGCAACTGCCGCTCCTAAAACTCAAAGTGAGTGAAATGTTCTACATTGTCTACCAGAGGTGCTAAGAAAACAGACCCTCAATGTCTTCTGTGCTAATAGTACATTGGTGGGGGAATGGTGCACAATATCACCTTAAAAGTGCAAAAGTACAAACACCCTGTTGTCACTTAATTACCCTGTAGTACATGGGTGGCAACCGGGTCCATGTGGAGGTTGTAAAACCTTACAAAAGTGTTGGATGTAGCCTACGTAACATCAAGGGCAGGGCACAGCAGCTCTACATAGAAGAAGCAGGCTTGGCGCAAGGCCTGGTGGGTCTGGCTGAGGGCAAATCACAACGGGCAGGATGTGATCACCTCAGTCTGCTTTTTGACTGTGAGAACTGCTGTGCAAAGTCCTCAACAGTGTCACCAAACAAGCCCTCTTGGGAGATGGGCGCATTAAGAAAGCAAACCTACTTAGTATCATGCTTCTCTGCAAGGTTCAGCCACAGATGCCTCTTCTGTACAACAATTGTGGACAATGTCTGACCCAGGGCACGCCGTGCAACCTTGTTCACCCAGGGAGCAACTGTTTAAAAGAGTAGAAGCTCCAAGAACCAAGACTGATTGGGCCAAAAAAGGGGCCACCATCAAGACATGCTCCTCCTTGAGTTTGCACAGAATCTGTGCAATCGGGCTCAATGGGGGAAAGCATGCTTGTGTAGACCCCTGGGCCAGCTGTGTGCTAAGATGTTTGTGCCAAGGGGCCCCCTGGTCAAGGTACAACAAAACAGAAAATGAGTCGATTCTTAAGAGGCGAAGAGATCCACCTGCATCACCCTAAACTGGTCCAATATAAGCTGAACCATCTGAGGGCATCACTGCACAACTAAGGATGCCCGGGATATGAGTGGCTTGCAGAGACATCAGCCTCTGCTGACTCCATAGGATGAGGTGATGGGCAAGCTGAGACATGAAACCAGAGTGAGTGGACACATGCTTGTCCTGGATTACAGGCCACAGCCTTCGCAGGGGAAGCAGAACTGCTGTCAGCTCCAGGCAGGTGGTATTCCAACACAGGCGAGAACCTGTCCAGAAACCCGACACTGCAGGCTCGTTAAATACAGAACCACATCCCGTGCTGGATGCAGCAGTCGTAATGACAATGCATCTCGTGACCTGCTGCATTGAAACTGCACTTTGAAGCAATTCTCGATCGAGCCACGGGCTGAAGGAGCGAACCGATAGCCACCCAATATGTGACGCGGTGCCATGCCCACCTTGGGACTCAGTTCTCAACCTGGGAAGCCTACTGCCATCAAGAATGCCATATACCAAGAGCCTCTAAATATATTTCAGTGGGACCATCATCTTGCTGATTTTGTCTCCCATGTTTTCCATTTTTCGCCATAAGTTTACTGCCTTTCCATGACAACATCATTAAAGATTTTTAAAATCCCTTCGCAATTTTGAATATTTAATGTCTTAGCATGAACCTTAATGCCAAGTGAGGTGTTTTCATTGCATCATAGATGCCATTCTTTGGCCTAGCAAACACAGGGTGTGCCATCTCCCTTGGAGGTCTGTGCACATTCCTCTAGGAATAGCCTCCATTTGGGTGCGAGTAGGACGCCCCTTTAACAGACATTTGCGGAGCTGCAGGCTGGGTCACATCCAATACTTGTGTGAGGTTATAACCTCAGAGTGGAATCAGTCTCTTCCACTGTGCTGTCTACCTGACAAGCACCTTGAAGAACTGACACGACAGGGTGTCTTGCCTGCTACAGCACCTTTACGCCTAGAGGTGATGAAAAGTGTTTTTGACTCCTGCAAGTTCCCCTATGGTAAACTCTGGACATTTTGTTTTCTGTTTAGCCGGCAGTCCAGTGGAGGGACTCAGCTTTAGATCTGTCATTTGTTGCTACTCAGTTGGTTAGCTGGTTGTCAGGTTGTCTTTGGTAATTGCACATCTATCTAGCTATTAATCAGAACGTCAAATAAGACCAATAAGAATGAGGTATTCTGGAGATCCATATAAGAAAATGAGATAATCCCTTACCAGCTGTCTTTCTCTCTGCTTCCCACCCTCATTAGCTGCTAATCCTCTGGTGTGTTCATCTGCACGGTTCCACTGTGATAATGGACGATGTGTAGATCGCAGTTTTCTGTGCAATGGACAGGATAACTGTCAGGATAATAGTGATGAAGAGAACTGTCTTACAACAGCAGGTAAATGTGGGTCTTAATTTGTTTACATATTTTTTAATGTGCAATTACAATATGTGACCCCATCTGGCAAAATGAGTCTGAAGTTGCAACGTTCCATTTTAAGATACGGGCCGATATTGTGAAAAAACAATGAAAAAAATAAATTTTTCTTTTTTGTAGCTAATTTCAAAGAACAGACATTCAAAAATAATCTTCCAAAGTTTCGTAGTCCAGATCATTGAGTAAAGATATTTAAATGACTATTAAAGTTGACTTGCAACTCTCAAGTTGTACTAAATTCAAACACACACTCCGTGTTGGGTTGTGCCCCTTTAAGAATGCGATGCTTTAGCGCGTATGTAATTCTGAATCATTTAAAAAGAAGAAAACTGACGCACAGCACAATATTTATTGTTAAGACTTTAAACGATCAAGTAACATTGCTTTACATCCTTTATTCTTTCCTGATCCCAGCGTGGTGAGCATATTGTATTGTTGTTTACAAGTTATTTGTAGTTCATGTTAAGGCTTGTGGAGATCGCTGTGGATAAGCGTCTAAACGCCTGCAATGTGTTGCGGTTGTATGAAACTCAAATTAAATACTTTAAAATATTTGAAAAAAATATTTTAAAGTATTTAATTTGAGTTTCAGCCTGGTTTAATATCATTTATATGTATACAAATGTCTTTGGTCAAATCAAGCTGTAAAATAATAGTTTATACATTTAAATGGAATGGATTTTTAAACATATCAACAAAAAACAGGCAAAAAACTTTAAACACGATTTTCTCAGGTTTTCAATTTGAAAAAGAGGGTAGACAACCATAACTCAAATGGTTATACCTTTTAAACCATTCAAGGTATGGCTTTGACTAGAATATCATTTTAAACCTTATGGTCTCCTCTTTCCATCCATTGATACCAAAATACTCAATTTTATAGATACTCAATTTTGAAATTTGCGACATCCGACTCATTTTGCTAGATCAGGTCAGGTATAATTGTAATATTTTTATGTTTAAACAAATATAAGACAGCTTTAGCCTTGGCACTTTGATTGTATATAACATTTTTGTTTTTTTTTTATGTGAAAGAAATTTCATACAGGTTTTGGACAACATGCAAAAGACTAAATAATGACAGAATTTTTATTTTTGGGTGAACTATACCTTTAAGTATGTGTATGTATAAGTATGTGGGAGCTAGACACTTTCTGCCGAAAAAAACAGTAAGTACATCCAACATCCAAGACAGAGACTGTATTCTAGTAGTTTTACAGTGAAAACGAAACATGTGCGAAAGCAAAAAGCTTACATGTGCAAAATGATGATGTTCAACGCAATCCGTCATGGAACAGAGATGTTATAGTCAAGGTGAATCGGATATGCGTTTAGACGCAGGTCGGATGTCTGGATATCGGATAGGTATCAAATTTTAAATCCACATTTAGAAATGCTTCAGATCGGATACAAAAAAATTTAATCTTTTGCAGATTTTTGTGTTTACACATTTTTGTGTTTGCATCAAATTCCAATCTGTGTCAGATCGCTAACTTAGAATTATAAGGTTCTGTCTGCGTTTTGACCAGTTTTGAGATATTGAGGTTTAAAGTTTTTGCAGTGTAAATACTACAGACACCCCAAATGTATCCTAAATATAAAATATTAAAATTCTTCCTAATTTAGAAATGAGAAATTTTGGAGCAGATAAAACCTTGTAACTCCATGAACTCTGAATCGCTCAGGTTCTATCTAACAAAACAGAAAAGATAACAATCATTTAAGAAATATTTACAATTTACTCATGTAGCCTATCCTGAATATGTTAAATGTATGTCTTACAAATGAGTTTTCATCTATCAAAATGTTATATCTCAGCTTTTAATTGTACAGTGTTGCATCCAGTAAAGAAGCAATTTTTTGAGTAACATGCTTCGTTGTTGCTTTCAATGACATCTTCACACTTACCAAGTCTCATAACACAGTATTAAACCAGTGGGACTGGGACAGGCTTATCAGTAACAACATAAAGAGGTAAGACCCGATTGGTCCTCCTGTGTACATTCCAAATTATGATTGGGACGTTGCAGATCGAACCTTATAAGACCAAGTTTGAATTCAATTTCGCAGAAAGAACTTTTTTGTTTTAAATTGAACTACCCAAAATGCGTTTTTTTTTTTAAATAAACACCTTTAATAGTGTCAATAAGTTATATTAGAGTAAGAATATGTCAATAACTCAATTTTGACAAAAATGTCAGATAGAACCTTATAATTCTAAAGTAGCGAGATGTTTAGTCAGCCAAAAATCAAGTAATCAAAAATGGGTCAAAAACAGGGTAAAATTTCAAAACACAGTTCTCCAGATGACAAACTTACAAGAATATCCAGCAAAATCAGGCAGAGGATAAGAACCATAACACAGGAAAATAAACAGCAGAATACTCAAAATTGCAGTGTACCACTAACAAAGTATATTTACAAAGAATGACTGACTGACACATGGCTTTCATAGAGCAAGCTTAACAGGCTAATGATGCACAACTGAAACCAATCAGGGATGTAAAGTAAAGTGACATGTATTTGTCAGTTATGGTTACCTATAACCGAAATGTAATCTCTGCATTTAACCCATCCTTCGTGAGGAGTGAACACACACTGCAGGTCGTGAACACACACCCCCAGAGCAGTGGGCAGCTATCCCTGCAGCGCCGGGGGAGCAATCTGTTTTTTTTTTCAGTTGCTACCTGCCGGCGCTGGAATTGACCCAGCAACCTACTGATTACAAGCCCGACTCCTTAACCAGTAGTCCACAACTGCCCCCCTAAATGATAAAACCATAAAAGCCCCCCTAAATGATAAAACCATAACAATGCTTGTAACAATGCTGCAAGAGCTGTAGCTCAGCCTGGTAGAGCAGGTGGTGGGGGGTCGATTCCCCAGGGAGCACGTGTTGGAAAAATGTGTAACTTAATTGCACTGTAGGTCACTTTCGATAAAAGCTTCTGCCAAATGCATAATTCCAGTGAGTTATGGGCAATTAATATGGTCTGGGAAGTCCCCTCTGTTGCATATAAAGGGCAGTCCAACTGGTGATTGTGACTTGTGGATTCTCTTTAGGCAGTTTTTGGCCCTGTTTTTTTATATATTTGTAACATATAACAGCATATAACATCTGTTTTATTTTCAAACATACCAAATGTATATTTAGCCTAACTTTGTCCTACTCGCAGTGCTGCTTCCTACCACAATAACTACAAAATTCCATGGGTTGCCCCACTTAGTCCATATACTTCTCCTTATAAACTGTCACTCAGTTTTAAATAAACTTCCCTTACTCCAGCCCCCTCTGTTTCACTCTTCACTGGTATACTGTATAGTACCTTCTACCTATTACAGCTTTTAGAGTTTTGATTTTAGATTAGTTTTGTCCAGACAACTTAAGGACAATAAGGACTGTAGAAAACAAACATGCAATGATAATTGTCTCAGGTTACGTACACTCCTGAACAAAATCTTAAGACCAGGGGAAAAATTACAAGTATTCACATTTCGTGCTGGTGGATGTAACCAGGTTGTAAGTACTGCTTCAAAATGCCAAAAAAAGAAAATAGAGCAAGAGACAATAAATACATATTTTTAAATACATTTTTACATAAATACATTTTTTATCATCTTGTGCGTATCAAGCTTGGGGACGAGTGGAAGACGGCCTTCAACACCCCGACAGGGCACTATGAATAGTAATAGTAGACCTAGTAATGCCCTTTGGCCTGACCAACGCCCCTGCTGTTTTCCAGGCCCTCATAAACAACGTGCTACGTGACATGTTAAACCAATTCGTTTTCGTCTACCTCAACGACATCTTGATTTTTTCGCGTTCTCCTCAAGAACATGTCCAGCACGTCAACTCTGTTCTCGGGTGCCTCCTGGACAACAACCTCTATGTTAAGCCTGAGAAATGCGAGTTCCATACCACTGAGGTGCAATTCCTAGGGTTCATTATTTCCCCGGGCCAGATTCGGATGGACCGGCAAAAGGTGCAGGCTGTGACTGCCTGACCGTCCCCCTCATCAGTTAAAGAGGTACAGAGGTTCTTGGGTTTCGCCAACTTTTACCGGAAGTTTATCCGGAACAGCGTTGTGGCTGCCCCTTTGACCGCTCTCACCAAGAGAACCTTAACAAGATTTACTTGGAGTCCAGAGGCTGAGCAGGCCTTGCAGAATCTCAAGAGGGCTTTTACTACTGCTCCCATATTGATCCTTCCGCAACCTGAGAAGCCCTTCACGGTGGAGGTAGATGCTTCCAAGGTAGGAGTGGGGGCAGTGTTGTGTCAGAGGGGAGAGGACAACAAAGTTCACCCTTGTGCCTTTATGTCCCACCGTCTCATGCCAGCAGAGAGAAACTACCATGTGGGGGACAGGGAACTACTCGCTATCAAAATGGCCCTGGAGGAATGGAGGCACTGGCTGGAGGGAGCAGAGAATCCATTTCTAGTACTCACTGACCACCGCAAGCCAAACGGCTCAGTCCCCACCAGGCTCGATGGCTTCTGTTCTTTAACAGATTTAACTTTACCATCACTTACCGCCCTGGATCTAAGAACCTTAAGACTGATGCACTGTCCCGAGTCTTTGCAAAACCCTCGACTGAGGAGAGCCCTAGCCCCATCATCCCCAGTTCTCAGATAGTGGCTCCGGTTCACTGGGGTCTGGAGGCTGCTATCAAACAAGCCCAGGTACGTGAGCCTGATTCCGGAGGGGGCCCTGCGGATCATCTGTTCGTGCCTAAGGCAGCCTGGGCTCAAGTTCTCCAGTGAGGGCACTCCTCTCAGCTGACATACCACCCAGGGTGGTAACCGAACTCTTGAGTTCCTCCAAAGAAGGTTCTGGTGGCCCACCATCAAGGAAGATGTGACCTGCTTCGCCCGGGCGTGTTCTGTGTGCAGCCAGGGTAAGGCTTCCCACCAGTCCCCGCAGGGCCTGCTACATCCTCTGTCCATTCCCCATCGACCTTGGTCTCACATTGCTCTGGATTTCGTCACCAGTCTTCCCCCCTCCAAGGGCCATACTGTAATCCTGGTGATTGTGGACAGGTTCTTCAAAGCAGCTCGTTTCATTCCCCTGCCCAAGTTGCCCACTGCCAAGGAGACCGCTGAATGATTATTACACACGTCTACCGAGTCTTTGGCCTTCCTCAGGACATTGTGTCAGACAGAGGACCTCAGTTCTCCTCACGGTTGTGGCAAGCCTTCTGCCGATCTTTGGGGGCTACTACTAGTCTTTCCTCAGGTTACCACCCGCAGTCTAACGGGCAAACTGAGTGGGTCAACCAAGACCTAGAGTCGACCCTCAGGTGCATGGCGGGCACCAATCCCTCAACCTGGGCCGGTTATATAGTGTGGGCGGAGTATGCTCATAATACCCTTCACTCCTCAGCCACCGGCATGTCCCCCTTCGAGTGCCAGTTTGGGTTCCCTCCCCCGCTATTCCCAGAGCAAGAGGTCGAAGTGACAGTCCCGTCAGTCCAGCAGTTAAGACGGTTCAGACAGGTTTGGAGCAGGGCCAGAGCTAACTTGATGAGATCATCCTGCCGGTACCAACACCAGGCCAACCGCAGGCGAAGACCAGCTCCCTCATTCCGGGTGGGACAAAGAGTCTGGCTGTCCACCCGAGAGATTCCTCTGTGAGTGGAGTCTCGCAAGTTGGCCCAAAGAGACATCGGTCCGTTCAAGGTGGTCAGGAAAGTAAACCCAGTCACCTACTGGTTACTTATTCCAAGCTCCCTTAAAATTAACCCAACATTTAATGTCTCCCTGCTCAAACCTGTTCTCTCCGTTCTCTGTTTTCTGTAACAGGTAAACCTTCTCCTCCTCGGCTCATTGGCGGTCAACCAGCCTACGCGGTCCACCGGATCCTAGACGTCCGCCAAGTCCAGAGATCCAAGCAGTACCTGGTGGACTGAGAGGGTTATGGCCCAGAGGAGCGCTCCTGGGTTCCTGCCAAGGACATCCTGGACCCAAAGTTGATACAGGAATTCCAGGCTCGGAGGGCCGGTCATCCTGGAGGGAACGTCAGGAGCCGTTCCTAGAGCGGGGGTCCTTTCACACTCTGCCCTGTTATCAACATTTCTGACCACTAGTGGTCGCTTTTGGATTATTTTTTTATTTTGTCCTGAGTTAATTGTATAATTAGTGTTATCTGTGTCACCGTTGTGCCAGGCAATTACTGGGTATTTAAGCAGCGCTGATCTTTTGATCAGCGCTTCGGTATTAGTTTACGTTTCTGCCAGTGTGACGTGCTAAAGACTGTAAGTTCTCTCTGTTCCCGAGTCCCTGTATTTGTAAGTTTTTGTTCTCCTGGGTGATTACCCTGTGGTTTTGTTTTCTATTTTCGAGAGTTTTATTTGCTACTTTGTATTGGAAGGTATTTTTTGGTTAAATAAATGTTTGGCATTAGAACATTTGCCCTTCACGCCAGAGACTCAGGTTCGAGTCCCCCCACATAGTAGGTGGCTTATTGAAAATTGCATTTAAACTCAAACAGGCTGTTCATCAGCTGATCAAAAGTTTAAGACCATAGCCTAAAAAGTTAAAAACTGCAAAAATATGGCTTTCATGTCATTGTCCTTCAGGCAGTCATAGTGTCATGATCTCCTGATGGCAAAGACAAAGAGTCTTTCTGTTTTTGAATGTGACAGGATTGTTGAGCTGCACAAGCAGGGGCTCTCACAACTCACCATCGCTGCTGTGGTTGGACACAGTAAGACAGTCATTTTAAATTTCTTAAAAAATCCTGAGAGTTATGGGACAAAAAAATGTCACCTGCACTGAGCCGGAGGTTCCGGCGGGCTGTCTGTGAAGACACAGGCCGATCCTCAACCCAAATTAGGGCTGTTACTGATGCTGACTGCAGCCCAATAACCATAAGACGGCATCTGCGAGAGAAGGGCTTAAAGAATAAAAAACATCTTCAAAGGCCACGTCTCCTTCCACGCCATAAACTTGCACGTTTGGAATTTGCAAGGGAGCACCAAACATGGGACATTGAAAGGTGGAAGAAAGTTTTATTCTCTGACAAGAAAATTTTTTTACCTTGACTTCTGCCCTTACTGGGATGACAAGGAGATCCCACCTGAGACGTTTTTTACGTGGCACAGTGGAGGAGGCTCCATTATGATCTGGGCTGCTTTTTCCTTCAATGGGAAAATGGAGCTTCAGGTTGTGCAGGGGCGTCAAACAGCGGCTGGCTATGTGGACATGTTGCAGCGGGCATTCCTCTTGACTGAGGGCCCTTGTCTGTACGGTAATGACTGGGTCTTTCACAGGACAACGCTGCAGTTCACAACGCCCACCTGATGAAGGACTTCTTCCAGGAGAATAATGTCACTCTTTTGAACCATCCTGCATGTTCCCCTGATCTAAATCCCATTGAGAACATTTGGGGATGGATTGCAAGGGAAGTTTACAAAAACGGACGTCAGTTCCAGACCTTGGATGCCCTTTGTAAAAGCCATCTTCACCAAATGGAGCAACGTTCCCACCAGCCTCCTGGAAACAGTTGTATCAACCATGCCGAAACAAGTGTTTGAAGTGATCAACAAGAATGGCGGGGCTACTCACTACTGTGTCCTTCTTTAACACTTTTAGTTTCCGTTGTGGGTTTTTTTGGGCTATGGTCTTAAACTTTTGATCAGCTGATGAACAGTCTGTTTGAGTTTAAATGCAGTTTTCAATAAACCACCTACTCTGTATTTATTGTCTCTTGCTCCTGTTTCTTTTTTGGCATTTTGAAGCAGTACTTACAACCTGGTTACATCCACAAGCACGAAATGTGAATACTTGTAATTTTTCCCCCGGTCTTAAGATTTTGTTCAGGAGTGTATGTAACCCTGTTCCCTGAGATAAGGAACGAGACACTGCATCAGGCTTGACACTATGGAAAACGCGCTTCACTTTGTCGTGCTTTGTGCATGCCATAAAGCCTTTAAAAGGCACCTGTAAAATACGTCATCAGATTCAGGATGCTACACCCTGGTAGAGGGCTCTGATGCCAAAAGGTGAATAAGTCACAGGCCTTGTAGGCCAGGGTAATAGCATCTGTGGTCCAGTGAGATAACTGTTGTTTGGTGACTGCATTACCTCGGTTGCACCCACCAAAACAGACTAAGAGCTAAGAGGTCTTAGGCCACTAGGTCCTCAAAGCTCTAACTGGACACAGTAAGTGAAGCCTCCAGCAACTCAAACGGCAGAGGACAAGGCTTGGAGTACCACCGAGTGACCAGACGCAGCAGGCACCTTGGGTATATAATCTGTTCTAGGATGCAAAATGGCCTTAACAAAACCAAAGGTAAAATATAGGCAGGTTGTACTGATAGATCCTGTAGATCCCCTACCCCTTGAGCGATGTATCAGCTAAAAGTACAGCCACCTTAGTCAAAGTCAGAAACAAATCCAAGACTCACTCTAGGGGCTCAAATGGAGGCACAGATAAACTCCTTAAAACAATAGTTAGGTCCCAAGAGGGACCCACGTGTAAGAGAAAGGCCCCAGCTGTCTGGCATTACACAGAAAGCACCACACAGAAAGCCATGAACCATTGACAGGTTTATGGCTAGCAGACACAGTGGTAGGTTATCTGTGTTATATTACTAAAAAATAATTACATGTGTGTAATTTGTACATATGGCGTGTGTATATATATGGGCAGAGCCCGTCTCCTGCTGCTTCTCCACCAAATCATGCTGCAAACCCCACAAGTACAGCATACACTGAAGTTGTGTGCTGAACTGCCCGGCTTGGCAAGGTGCAGCTGCCCGGCTCTCATTAAAATTAAGGAGAGCAAGGCGGGAGCAGAGCTTGGGCATGCTCTATCGAGAGACAGAGCAGCGGGGTATCAGCATGCTCTATCGAGAGAGAGAGCAGCGGAGTTTCGGCATGCTCTATCGAGAGAGAGAGCAGATCGAGCATGCTTTGCTCCCCCAAAAAAAACACATATTGTGAGAGTCACCCACCGTGATACCACATGGGGAGGGCGGCACACACTTCTTTTTAGATCTCTTCTTATTAGAAGAATTTTTTTCTTTCTAAATACTAGCTGCTTCCTAGCACTAGTATCTTCTTTTGTCCCTTACTCTTAGACCTGACTTTCATGCAGACAAACAGACTTCCTAAAGACAAGAAGCTGATGACATATTTTGCAGGCACCTTTTAAAGGCTTTGTGGCACTCAGTGCTACATCACATGACCTTGACCTGCCTATAAATAGGCCTGATTTTACACGTKTTCAGGCACACCTGAAGCATGTTCCCCATAGCGCATACTTGACGCAGCATTGAGTTTCCTTGAAAGGGAACAATAAATTATTGCAGGCTTACCATAATTATTATTTTGGGGCATTTAGTGCTGAAAAAATACTAAAATAAAAATGTCTGCATGTTTGTAAACATAAATAGAAATTACATTTAAACATTAGCCTAAGTATTTTATTTAGTTTTATTTTCATTTGGAATTTTTATATTTAACAGCAATCTGTATACTTCCTGACTTTACTTTCACTGTGTATGTGTAGGCTTGTGCATGTTTGTTTACATGTATGTGCTGTCTGGCTTACTTGAGTATTTTCTAAAATATTGTTAGTACAGATATCTTCGTTTCCATTTTTCTCCCAGAATCCCCAGGAGAGGACTTTGTGACACTGGACTATCGATTGCGCTATTACCCCAGTATCACGTATGCCGTTATTGGCAGTGCCATCATCTTTGTTCTGGTAGTGGCATTGTTGGTCCTTGTCTTGCACCATCAGAGAAAGCGAAGTGTCTTGCTGGCTCAGGGTGTCCATCGTGGTGCCTGTCAACAACCACTCCTGATGTCTCAGCTTGTGATAGTGGACAGAGGACATTCAAGAAGCAATAGCCTCCCACCCCAGTCTTCATCACCATCGGATCCGTTCAGCACAGTTCAGACCCTTCAGTTGTTCTCTTGTTCACAGTACTCTACAACTGGCTTGATAGATTTGCCACCTTCATACTCACAGGCTGTACTGAATGCTGGGTATGCTTACATATGCTATGTATAAAATTATATGAAAGCTTCATTTAGAAAATGCAAAAAAAAAAAAAAAACGGTGAGTTAGAAACCAATTCCCTTTCGAAAGGTACTCGCACTGCAGGGAACACCTTCTGCATGACTGGTGTCTGAAGCATGTGTCCAATCACAACAATCCTGTTGGTCCACAATAATGTGATGAGCTACCATGAGCATAAGGAGGTGCCGCAGGTTGGAGCCTGCTGGAGCTGAGGCACAGTGAAAATTCAGATCGTGGGATCATAGATCAAGAATAGTACAGCATCCTTCATCCTTTATGTGATGAGTGTGTTCAGCTTTGAGAGAGTCAAAGGCTTTCACAGTGATGTGCTTGTGACTGTTCTCACGTGATTCTTGATTATATAAGAGTCAAGTGGAGCACTTTTAGCTCTTGAGGAAGCTACCCTTTCTAAGCTCTTGGCCAAGTGTTGTGTCAAGTGACTGTAGCTAGTTACTTCCCTGGCTTTGTTACTTTGTGGCTTTGCTGGGTTAAGTGTAGTGGTAGCCTCCCTTACGGTACATATTTATCTGGGTTTCCTGTCGGAGCGTACATTAGAACAGCATTTCAGAGTGGTCATAGCTATCACTAAGTGGACTCCCATTGGGAGGCCAGTCCTCAGGAAAGCTGGCTAAATGGCTAACTCTTGCTATGCTTTTGTGTTGCCTGCCCACGTCACCTTCGGTCAAAGAAGTTATTGATGTGCTTCACTGGCACCCTCTTATGCTTATGGTTGCACCTGTAGCTCATCACACTGTCATGGGCAACAGGATTGTCATGACTGAACACATTTCAGACACCAGTCACACTGGAAATGTCCCACATAGCATCTAGGCAGACGCAGTGTCTTGTTCCCTATTCTCAGAGAATAGTTTACAAATATTGCACTATTGTTTTCCTTAGGATTATTGTTAGTGCCCAAGCACTGAAGGGTTGTGAAGGGTTTATTCTCTATTTAGGATTATTAGGGCCCAAGCACTGAAAGTTTAAAAACGGGGCAAAAGCTGGCACATGGGTGAGGCTCTGTAGCGCCCCCTGGTATGGGGCACAAAAAAGGGTAATCCACTGCGTCTCGACCTTCAGACAAAGAAGTTGATTATGTGCTTGCACTTGTAGCTCATCACACTTTCATGGGCCAACAGGATTGTCATAATTGGACACATATTTCAGACACCGGTTACGCTAGAGGTGTCCCCCATAGCGTCTAGCCAGAGGCAGTGTCTTGTTTCCTATTTTCAGGCACGGTTACAACCATAGGTTACAACCGTAACCCAAAGACATTTTCTATTAACATACTTGTTGAAGGTTGGTTTGTTAGTCTCCCAAGTCTGGCTGGTTTTATACAGGTTTTCCAGCTTAAACCAAAAGAAATGGATTAAGAGTTTAGAGCTTATTTTCATTTTTTCTTTTTCTTAGCAGTGTGTTATTATAATGATGTTGTAATCTTGTTTTGTTTTTTTGCAGCCGGCCGCCATGGTATGATCTTCCACCCCCTCCTTACCTTCCAGAGGTTCAAACTGAGTCTGAGAGGGAACCACCTGTCTATGAAGATCCGGCCGAATCTACAGTATCAGCCCAGACCTGGACAAACAGTCCAAGCACCTTACAGACTGCTTTGAAAGAAAGGCCTTAAAGATGAAGTTTTCCTAATGCAGGATTCACTATAGGACAGGTTAGTGGCTCCATTTTGTGGCCAATTCACTGTTTCTGTTGAAGAATTGTAACCAATGTCTATACACAGACACAGATTTTTTTATGAAAATCACAGTTAGCATGCAATGCTAAAAAACGAGGAATGAAAAGTATCACGCTTGGGCACAGATATTTTACCATGGCAACAACCTTAATGAAATAGCTACAAATGAATGTTATTGTCATAATTTACTCAACTTTGTCATTCCAAACCTGTATGAGTTTCTTTCTTCTGTGGTACCATATAAACATATAATAAACAATGTAATTACTTTTACAATGGTTACAGTCTCAGAGGTCCCAGAAAACTGTACCTCCGCTGTGGTCACATCCTCCCAGCATAGTCCAGCTGAACTGAACTGGTTCCACAGGGATCCCCACAGTGGTTCTCCATTTGCATTTTGTGTTTGCCTGGTAGGCTTTAAGAGAATGGGGAGGTGCTACTGTAATGTGTCTGCCTGTTTTGCTTACATTTTGTGTGCTTTTACAGTGTAGTCCTTGTTGTTTTCTTGCATGGACTAATTAAACTTTTGGAATACTGCCCCCGATTCCTGTTTCTTGTCTTTGCCCTTATTCCTCATCTTGACATATAGACATATTAGATATGGGTGCCCTGTCTCGCTATATCAGTTTCTGTTAATGAGTCACTTTGTGAAGTCAGATGCACTAAAAGGTATTTAATTAACTGAGAATTTTTAAATATTCTGTTGAGGACCCTACTTATCCATAATTCAGATCTGTTGTTATTGAAGTAATTAATGAGATGAAGGCATCTGGTGTATCTTTAAACATAAATATGAATTTATGTCCACATAGTCCTTAAATTTGTATTTCATTATTGAAAAACAAATGATCTATTACCTTAATAAAAATATTTAGGATTGTAGAGGTAGGATTGTAGTTACTAAAGCAGGGGAAATGTAGCTAGAATAGATAGACATTTCTTAAATTTTGTGTTTACAATGTGTTTTACATAGGGTACTGAATGTAGATTAATGAGGAAAATGTGCACAATAGGTACACTATACATTTTAACACTAAGACCTTTTTTCCTCACAAAATATAGCCATAAGACCTTTATTCAACCAATTTATTGTAGCTTTGACACATGTGATTTTATATTAAATTTCATTTAAACTTATGTAGCGAGTTATTTTTCATAAAATATGGTGATATTGATAAGTTTTGCGCTGTTTTGGCTTGCCAATTTATGATTGTATATGATGTAAATGAATGAGATTTTATTTAATCATGCACATAAATACTTTTAAGAAAACATACTGTGTTGTTCAGTCTTTTGAAAAATCATAAGCACAATCAGGGGCAATATGTACAATGCAGTGTCATTTTAAGAATTCCAAGAAAGGAGTACTTTTTGTGTCATCGTTAGACCTACGATTAAGTGTGATATTAAGAGTAGGTTTAAAAAAAGAGATGCAGAACACAGAACACTTTTTAAAAACATAAGAATGTATTAAAATTATATGATGATATTGTATGATAATAATGTATATGATATATGATACATGCTTGATCATCAAGGTATTTTTTGTAATTGGATCTTTTCATATAAAGATAATATTTAGGGCCTAAGCACTGAAAATGGGAAAACTGGGCTAAGGCTGGCACATGGGTGGGGCAGGAGGGCTTGATAGCGCTCTCTGGTACAGAGCACTAATTATACATACATGCACACACCTGTACGAAACTTATGTGTATTTGTCTTTTCGAAAATTTCACACTGACACCCATTAGCTCCACCCAATAGAATGTCGGCCATTTTGGATTTCTGAAAAGTGCATGCCGTGAACTTTTTACGAATGGCGTGGCAGTGGTGAAGCAGAAAATACATGGCAAAAAATGGGAAACAGGAAGTCTCTACAATATAATATCTACAGCATGCATTAAGCAATTTACCTCAAACTTATATTTATATATAAATATAAATAAATATATAAATAATAAATATTTTTATGGGCTGATGAGTCACAGTCAACTGGCAACATGAACTTTAAAATAGTCCACTTACTTTTAGCCACTTCAGCTATGGTCAAAATAATGTAGAGACATGGCTGAAGTAAATTAGAAGTATTTCTGATACTCTAAATTATGTTGCCATGGTAACGTGTCACATTTTAAATTTATGTACAGATATGTTAAGGCACTTAAAATATGTAAGGCACTTAATATGTTAAAAATGGCATGAAATGTGGCACACACACACTGGCTGGCCATTAGGCATGGGTAAAATCTCAGACATGGGTGTGGTGAGGGGGCTCTGTAGCACCCCCTTTTTACTTTACCTCTAACTGTTAGTTTTACCTACAGTTACCAAACTTGGTACATGTATTGCTCTTATCAAGCCGGCCAACTTTCATTCATTAGCTCTGCCTAACAGGAAGTCAGCTGTTTTGGGTTTATGTGGATTTCTTGTCAATTCCAAGCTCTGAATTTTTAAATACTACTTTAAGGGTATTTATGGGATTGTTACCATAAAGATTTATCTTATGCCAAGGTATTGAAGACGCTAAATTGTAAAGGGATTTTGATATTTTAAACGTACAGTAATTTAGTGTTACAATGTTTATCTGTGGTCAGTAGATAATAACCAAAGTGCCACTTCTATTAAGCTGTTGTGAGCTGATGAGAAATGTGTTGTACTTGGGCACCTGCATGTTTATTTGGCAAACCAATTATAAAACTAAGATGAAATAGTATTTATTTAATTCTTCAAATGAAGTTCAATGCATTTGTACATTGATGGCCTGCCAAGACTTAGAATAATTTCTTATCCTGTCACTTTACTAGACTAAATACAGAACAACAGCCTTTCTTTGAGAATATGTGGACGATCTTTTAAAAAATTGCTGTTATCTTCTCTTTCATTAAACAATTATTAAACTCAGCTTATTACCCCAGAATGTCCTGTCTTCCATATTAAAGGACTTAAATCTATTTACTACTTAAATCTATCTACATTTAACCCATCACTGATGAGAAGTGAACACAAACTGCAAAATAATATGTTGTTATTATAAAAAATATGCATTAAATATATCAAAAAGACTAATTGTTATGTGAATCCTGTTAGTGGATGAAATATAGAACAGCCCACGAATTGGAAATAAAATGGCTAAAATCATTTAAAACTAATTATTAGTCCCAATTTTATCAAACATAGATGAAACTTAGCATGTTACTTTAGACTGGCCTATTTTCTATATTAAAAGTATCAGTGAACTTGAACTTTCATTTACACAAAATAAAGGAATATTAAACACAATACAGACATTATTAGTGTGACACCCTGAAGTAGGTGCACATTTGTTGTAATTTTGAAGAAAGTTTTATTTCATATGTATATGATTTATTTGTAAATATCTCATACATGTTAAATGTAATAAGGAGCTGAGAACTGTGAGTGCAAATCATTGTCCGTCGCTGAATGAGATCCGGACTCTTATTTCGAAAGTGGATTATTTTTTTTATTTTTTTTATTTTTTTTATTGCACTTATACAAAAGTATGCAGTAACAATATAACAAGTATACAAAAGTATACAGTAATCATAAAACAATCACAAAGCAAAAGAAAAGAACATACAAGGCCAGGGGAAATAGCCTATAAATTACAATTACAATGTATAAAATAAGAGCCTAAGAAAACATT
>JAZGTK010002989.1:0-29080 GCA_036877625.1 Ambastaia sidthimunki | reverse complement strand
ACAGCATCTGGTACAGCAGCACGAGGAGGGTCAATCATGGACATGAGGCCAACAAAGCAAAGATTCTCAGTGGGGAAGTTCACTTCATCAGTATCAAAAGCAAAACCTTCAGGAAACTGGTCATCAGGGAGGCAGAAGTGGCAGAAACCTGTGTGAGAAGAACAGAATTATTAATGTGTGCTATTGTCTTTTACCAGGATGTTCTTCTGCAGCCAAAACTTCAGAGTTTGCCATGAGATGAACAGTATGAAATAACTTTACCCAGGACTCTTTCTCCAAGACCTCCAAGTTCTACATAAGCATTTTGAAATGAATCTTTCATTTCATCGTCCAAGCGTTGTTCTTTTCCTTGAATTAAAATGGAGGCGCATCGATCCAAGATTCTCTCAGGGGCTCCTTTCATCACCAACAGGTGCTTGGACTCTGAGGAATTGGGATTCTTGTGGACTGAGAGCTACAGCAAGCCAGATTAGATGTTGTCAGGAAGACCAGTCAAATCTGACATTTAATCTCCAAATATTACATAAATCATAATAATACCTGGTATTTGTTGGTGGAGTTGAAAGGGATCTCAGCAACCTTTGTGTACTTCTCTCTCATTTCATTCACTGAACCACAGCAAAGCTCAATACACTTCAGCAGAGCAGATTCTGAGGCATCACCAGCGGTTTCTCTCTGCGGAAGAGATTAATTGACTTTAAATAATACTCTACTACTAATGCTAAACCTCTAAAAGTGACACAAATTTTCCTACATTTTAAAACATCATTCTAAAGCTCAAGTGGTAAATATTAAGTAGATAGTGCTTAAACAAACCTTAAGGATTGGGACATGGTTCTGATCAGCAAGGAAGACAGCACGATTGCACAGGCCCGCAACACGTGCAAGAGCTGCCCATGTAGGAGAGCTTCTGTCAAACGAGGTTCCACTCTGGTTCTCTGTGGTGTCTGCTTCATGAATCTGGTTGTCAAACCACATGTGAGCCACAGTCATTCTGTTCTGGGTTAAAGTTCCAGTCTTGTCAGAGCAGATGGTGGAGGTTGAACCAAGGGTCTCCACAGCTTCAAGATTCTTCACCAGACAATTCTTCTTTGCCATCCGTTTGGCAGTCAGAGTTAGACACACCTACACGTGTAGAGTTAAGGTTAGTTAAGTAATCTTTTTTAGCTTAGGCATACTAGTAAAAAGGATTTGGGAACTATGTATAATAGAATAGAAAGTATGCCATAATAGACCCAATACATTAAACAATGTGCTTTAACAACTTACAGTTACAGTGGCAAGGAGACCCTCAGGTACATTAGCGACAATGATTCCAATAAGAAAAATGACAGCTTCCAACCACCCATAACCAAGAATCAGAGAGAGGATAAAGAAGGTCACACCGAGGAAGACAGCGACACCAGTGATGATGTGGATGAAGTGCTCAATCTCTTTAGCGATTGGTGTTTTTCCACCTTCCAGGCTGGAGGCAAGAGTGGCAATACGACCCATGACAGTCCGGTCACCAGTGTTGATGACAATACCTTTAGCAGTACCTAATAAATATAGTCAAATTATAAATTGTTCTTTGTTGGTCATTTTAAAATTCAAAGACACTTTAACTGTTGTACCTTCAACACAGTTGGTGGAGAAGAACGCAATGTTTCTTGTCTCCAGAGGGTTTTCGTTGGAGAAGTCTGGAGTACGAGTCTGGGGTTCAGATTCACCAGTGAGTGATGAATTGTCCACCTGGAAAGTTTCAGAAATTAGAAGTAATTAGAAGTTCCATAAAAAGCCATTTACCATAATGCTTTGTTAAAATGAGGAGCATGAATTTTCATGTTGGTCCATGCTTGTTTATGCACTATAGTGCTGGTTTGAGGCTTGTCAGGTAAAGCTTGACCAAGGAAGTATTAGTGGTTAGCTAGTTAAGAAGCCTTGTGGGAACATCAGTTCACCAACATTTCATACTGAAGCCCGGCATCCATTACAGAGCATATTTAGGTATATGGTGAATGTAATTTCACCAAAAAGGATATGATCCTAGAATCAGTTAGTGCAAAAGCAACTCCAAAATTCCAAAAGCAATTAATAAAGTTCTTTGAATCTTGAATAAACAAACACTGGAGTAGTAAATACTTATACCTGGAGTAGTGGCAGCACTGCAGTGCCTGGGGAGCAGTTGGGGGTAACCTTGCTCAAGCATTGGCTATTGCTTGGTAATTGGTAAGTCCAAGTCTCTAAGCAGTGAGCCACAACAGCCCGGAATGAGACTGAGGAGATTTTATACCATTCTTGCAAACCTATTATTTTGCTCTGTTTCAGAGTAATTTGTGGTTAGGGGTTTGGTTATGGGTAGGGTTTAGGTTAGGACTATGTTTCTTTGACAGATATGTTGTTCCAGCACCAACAAAACATGCTGATGCAGAAAAATCCTACTTGGCAAGCCTCAGACCCTGGCATACTTAAACTAGAAGTCAATGGGGGAATGAAGGTTTAGGTCTTACCTTGCATCCATGTGCTGAGATGATACGAAGGTCAGCTGGGATTCTGTCTCCACCTTTGACTTCCACCAGATCACCAGCAACTACCTCCTCAGCATTGATGCTCTTCTTCTCTCCATCACGCACAACCAGGGCTTGCTGCGTCACCAGAATAGACGACAGTAAATATTCTTAGTTGTTTGTCACAGGTACATTTGTAACAATATTTCTACATTTCTGTACCTGAGGAACAAGGTTCTTGAAAGATTCCATGATCTTGGAGCTCTTGGCCTCTTGATAGTATGAGAAGCATCCAGTGATTATGACAACAGCAGCAAGCACAATTCCCAGATACAGCTGCAAAAATGTAAATGTTTTTAGTTGGGGGAAATATTTTTATGTCTTATTATGATACTAAACTTTGACTAGATCAATTGAGGCAGCTAAACTTAAACATATTAGTGCTCTCATACATTGTCATTTGCTGGTTCGTCTTCTGAGGCGGCCTGGATTCCGTAAGCCAGGAAACAAAGAATTGCACCAATCCACAGCAGAGTTGAAAACCCTCCAAAGAGCTGTTTACAAAACTTCACCCATTCTGGAGTTGTAGGAGGCGGGGTCAAAGCATTGGGTCCATCACGAGCTAAGATCTCTCTTGCACGGGAAGAGGACAAACCCTGGCAGAAGCAGACAATAAACAGTGAACAAGTTGGGCAAGGATAGACATAGTAGGTGTGGTTGTCAGGCCTTGGAAAGTGTCATGTTGTTTTACACACTATAATTTTATTAGACTAGAACTAAATAAAATCATTAGATAAGTAAAAGGGCACGTGTCCTTGTAGTGCTGGGGCAAGGTCATAATATTGCACACGCCTTGTTCCAGAAGGGGCGGGGCCCAGTGATGATGACCTGCACCCCTGCGTCTAGAAGCACAGCTCTGGCTGACTGACTTATGTAGCGACAAACTTTCTTTGACTGTTCTTTCTCTGGTTCTGCAACGACACCACTGTGAATGCACAGAGGCAAAGGCTGAAGAGAGGCATGTTTTGCAATTAGGGCAGTGGTGGCAAGATCCCATTGGCTTCAGGTGAGCTTCATGCTCTCTAATGCCTGGCTGTAGAGTTAAAATAAAAGCAGCGGGTGGGGGGCGGTGCTAACATGGGGGGGCTTTTACATGCACTCAGAGTTTTTAGAACCAACTATTTTTGGGCTTTAGGGTTAGTTCAGGTTTTAGTGCAAAATAACCATAAATAACATCTAAATGTGGCCTTTGTGTATATAATTATTGGGTTAGTACTGAAGGTGCCAATTAGACAAGAAAGGGTCTTGAGCTTAATGTTACTTTTCAACCAAGCTAACAATTGTAGGTTGTAAGAACGTTTCCCTAATATTTAAGTAACAAAAACATAAAAAATTTTTTTTTTGAAAGTACTAGGAATGTTTTAAAGATATGTTTTTTAGATGTTGTATTAATGTAATTGCTTTATTATAAGAACAGTTTAAAAAATGTTTGACTAATAACTTAACAACAACGTTTTTGATTTACATGACATATAACATTAAAAAAGTCTACTAATGTTATTGCAAGAATGTTTTTTAACTTTGAGAGAACCTTTAGAGAATGTTAGCAAACGTTCTGAGAACATTCCCTGTTAGATGGGAATGTTTTATAATCAGATTATCAGTCTCTCTTCTACAGTGAATTTAGGTATATAACTGTACTTTTTAAAATAGTGTATGACTTACATTAAACTTACAAAATAAAATCAATTTTAAAATAATGATTTACTCAAGCTTTACTCACCCTGTTCAGGTCAGTGCCGTACTTACGATGAAGCTCATCCAGAGTTAACTTGTGATCATCCTGCAAGATAAAGAGATAAGAGATTTGAAACCAGTTCCTTATTATTGCTAAACTGCAAGAGAATTAAATTTGAGCTTGTAGACACTTTAATGTGATGTGAAATTGAAATATTTTAGTTTGAATTTCACACCAGATCAACTTCTTTCTTTAGATCATCCATGTCCTTCTGCTTTTTTTTCCCCTTTTTCGGCGTTTTGGCTCCATCCTCCGAAGTTGCCGCCAACTTGTACTTATCATTCCCCGTCTATTAAATTAAAATACAAATAACAGACTGAAAAAACACCAACATTGGAACATGTTTTTTGGAACATGAATTTAACAGCAAAATATTTTCAAGCAAACTGTGAGATGAAAGTAAGTTCAGGAAAGATGTTGCACTCACGCCAAGCCCCATTTTCCTGATTTATTCCAACCCCAATTCCGAAGCGTTTGGGTTTGTTTAGATTTCTTTGTCCCTTCTTAGTCTCTCCTCTCCTGAGACAGAAGTTCCTGTGTGTTTAATCCAGGTTCACAACATTTATAGCCTGCCAACTCACCTGTTTTTCAAGGTGGGGCTTCAGGAAAACTGGGAGGGGTTTGGCTGAGGTCAACCTAAAATGAATTCAACCTTCATCCGCACATGTAGGTCATTCAGCCCAGATAAAGTACATTCACATTAATAGACCTTTATGTAATAAAAATAATTTCGTTTTCTTCAAATTTCTTTTATTTTTGCTCCATGCACTTGTCTGCAGTGTTAAGCTCTGAGTGTTTCTTTTGTCTGTTCTTATGAAACATTTCTTTGTTGATAATCTGACACAGCCCTATTTTTATGACTTTTGGCCACTTCTCATTTTTAAAGGTAAGATGAATGACTGTGTAAATTGTATGCTTTGGCATTCAACACCTAGTAATATATCTGACAGGCCAACCCAGCTAACAGCGAACGTTTTCGGAAACATTGGCGGACGTTCTGTGAAAGTTATCAAGGATAGTCTTGCTGTAACGTTATTACAGTACACTTATTTTAACACTTATTTTATGACTATTTTAACACTATATATTACATCTGTTACTCTTAGGTTGTTAATGAAATGTTTTAAAACGATTACAACATTTAAAAATAACTTCTTATAATCCAGCAAAAAACATGGACATTTTGAATGTTCCTTTCAAAGTTTTCTCGGGGAAACCTTCTTAAAAGCTTAAATTGCATTTGTACGAGGCCTGTGTTCATACATACATTGTCTGTGTTTTGTAAACGGTTTGCTATCTTTTGTCAGTCAACAGCGGATTAGGTTTTATGCACGATTCTTAGCAGAAGAACTTCACTATGCAAATGCATAGATGCAATATATCAGGGAATATAGCTTGATGGTTTGCATGCATTTGTATGTTAAATGAGGAGCAGTAGCTGGTTCTGTAGCTCTGAGGGACATGGGCGTGCCGGTAAATGATACGGTGCTTCTGAAAGAACGGGACTTTAGCTGTGTGGACACTCAAGGTGAAAGCAACGTTGTGGGAACGTTAACATGGACGATCAGCCACACACACAGTGCAGTTGGAGCCTCTACTTTTGCTACCAATTCAAGCAGAAATCAATGCATTGGTTATGGTGGTTACATTTTAATATTGTTTTTCCTCATAAAAGTCTGACACTCATTAACTTCAGACAGTAACTGAACCTGTTTTATTAAACGCCTTCTGGTCTGTAAGGTATTATCCCAGCTAACAACTTTAGGGTGTAAGAACGGTTCCCTAATGTAAAAAAAATATTTGGAATGTTCTAGAAACGTTTAGTTTTTTAGACGTTGTATTAACGTCATTGCCTGGTTATTTAAACGTTAACATTTTGCAATGCTTTTAAAACCTTTCATTGCAAACTTAAGCATAATGTATATTATGTGGTATATAACGTTAAAAGAATTCTACTAACATTAATGCAAGCACAGTTAATAGATTAATAACTCTGAGAGAACTTTTAGAGAACGTTAGCCAATATTCTGCAAATGTTCCCTGTTAGCTGGGATCATATTCAAGTAGGCGGTTCATGACATCACAGAAAACCACCCTTATGTTACCCAGAATTCAGCTGAATAATAAGGAAATTGTTACTTTGCAGGGATTTTGTGTCATTCAGTGTTACAGAAATACCTTGAATAAGGATCAAATTACACTCGGTAACAATTAACAATGAGCTCTTAAACGGTGAAATCTATCATTTAGTCAGCCTGTAATTGGTCTGTCTGATACAGTGATATTCTCATGACAAATAGATGTTGAATCTGTGTTTGCTATGAGCGTCTCAGCAGAAGAACAGGGCCGTGGGGGCTGGGCACATACTGTATCTCCAGTGCACGTGATGACAGTGGGGGGTCGGGCTCAGACGTGACCAGAAATGACCAAAAGGGTTTTTTTTTTGCCAGAAGGAGGAAAATTCGATGTCATTCCCCCACTAAATGTCTGGCTCACGTATGGAGAAATGAAGGAATAAATGTTTATGAAACTATTTAAATTTAATCTTGTTTAAACGATCAAATATCAACATATAAAACAAAATGACCAAATGTAAACGTTGCACTTTAAAATGAACAAGAAAGTTTACAAGAAAATCTATGTGAAAATAAATCATGTTGCTGAAATATAACTTTTTTTAATATACCACAAATGGCCAAAACATACAAAAAATATTTAGGGGAATAAATACAAAATGCAATAAGTTCTTGTCCACATTTTGCAATACATCAGGACACACAGTGTTTAAGAGGGATTGTTAAAGCTATCTCCAGATGCCTGTCTTTATTTGGACAGTATGGACTGTCTCTGTGATGTCAGATGAAGTTAACTCATCAGTGTGCTATAAGAACCGGCGTGTGTCTGCCGCAGCCGTGAGTGTGCGAGGGAACGTCAGCCATACTGAAACAGACGCAAAGAGAGACAACAGAATAATAAACATGACAGCTGTGAAAGAGGACAGTGTCTGTCTCACTGCTCATGTGAGAAAGCCTGTGAGCAAAAACAATGAGAAACTGAATTTACAAGAGAGAAGAAACGTCACTGTTCTCACAGCCACAGGCCTGCCAGCAGTGTGCCACTCTCTTAAAGAAACAGTTCACCCAAAAAACTAAAAAATGTAACTCTTTTTCTTATGTGGAAAACAAAATGTGAATCTTTGAAAGCTATGAATGACTGTTCTTACAGCTTATTCCCTTATGTTGACAGTAAATAGGGCTGTCAAACTCCATAATTATATAATCAGATGTGATGTCATTTGTTGTATATGATCTATAGTTAACCCTCATATATATTTTCACATTACATGTCTTCATTGCTCTCATGTGTAAATAATATAAAGCTACCCCAACAATTTTAGGTTGTAGGAACGTTTCTGTAACATTTCCATCAAGTAACAAAAACGGATGGGATGTTCACAAGGTCCAGTTTTTTAGACATTGCATATTTGTTTATAAGAATGTTATTCAAACATTTTCTGCAATGTTTTGAAAACATTCCACTAACTACTTAAGAGTAACGGTTTTGATATATGATATTAACATTAATGTTACAGCAAGAATGTTTTAATAATGTTAAGATAGCTTTTAGAGAACATTAGCTGACATTCTGAGAACATTCCATGTTAGCTGGGACTGGCACATATATCTGCAACAGTTGGTGTGTATCTTTACACCGCCCAGAGTAACACGAGGATGAGAAATGGTGACATTTTTAGGTGAACCCTCCTTATTAAAACACTCATTTATAATGCACCTGTAATCACTTCCCCCACGCTGTGTGTCCCCTCAGGGAACAGAGCCCAGGAGAAATCTCAACACATGCACCCCTCTCACCGGACCACGTCTCCAGAGAACCAAATCATTCAGATCAGCAGCTCACTCACATAAGAGCCTTTGTGTGTGTGAGGCTCACTGCATGTGAGAGACCATTGTTTCTTCTCAGAGCTCTGGAGAGACAGAGCCAGACAGAATGAGAGAGAGAGAGAGAGAGAGGCCTTACCTAACTGAGCCACTGTTCAAAGATTTTTGTCTCCAGGGTTCAGGTTACTAGACGTCCCCCCGCCCACTTTTGTCCCGAACAGAATTTTCCACTCGTCTTTTCCGAGTGGAAGACACCTACAATCATCTGCTCTGTTCCTCAGCCCTCATTCTCTCATTATACAGCCGTCTATAGCAAAACATAGACACAACATTATAAAGATCAATCATTATAAAGACAAGAGAATTCATCGCTGGTGATAGAATAATATAATAAATAGACAGACCTTCCACTCAGAGCTGTAGATAAAAGTGGACTTACAAGAAAAGAATAAAAATCAATAATTAATATTAAGAGTAATAAATATAACGGTAGAAGAGTGTAAAACAGAAATTAAAAAAGCTTGTAATTTAATGATAGCATTTACCAGGGAATGTTAACGTTCTCAGAACGTTGGCCAATTTTTTCTTTAAGTGAAACGTTTTAAAAACGTCACAGAAATTAAACATCTGAATGTTCTTATAAGCAATAACACTAATACAACATCTAAGAAACTGGACGTTTTGAGCGCTCCTAAGACTTCCTATCATTTGCAACATTATAGTTACTAATCGAAACATTAGGGAAATGTTCCTATAACCTAAAATTGTTTTAAAATGAGCTTGATAATATTTAAATGATTCCTTCTTTCTGTAATTAAAAGTCTTAATGTTTAAACTTTAGCTGGTTCATTATTGCTTTTCATTTAAACCGTGAACATTTGTGCCCTCAGGATGTCTCTGTTTTCCTGTAAACAGTAAGAAAGCAGAAAGATAAAAGAGTAACACAAATGTATAAACACAAAACGGACAGTGAAAGTTAAGATTTGGTGTGACGCCAAAAGCAACACGTTGACACAACAAACAGTATTTTTCACAGAGTCATGAGAAATCACTCTGCTGAAATCATCGTGAAACACTGGAGAAGCTGTTTTCAAACCACGATCCATTATCAAAGTCAGGTTAAAGGTGTTTTAGCTTTGTTAGCAAGCAGTGTTAGAAGATTACAGCTAATCGTAGTACTGAAATCACTCTTTTGAGTTTAAACCATCGCATACCTGCAGATAAAAATGTACCAGTAACATCTACAGGAGAAACTTAACTAGAATTAATTAAAAACTTAAACATTAAGTTATGGACAATCTAAACCAGCTCTAGCGGGTTCAGTGTAGCCACTATTGTCTACCCAGCTAGTAATTTTTCGTTGTAAGAACATTACAGCATTTCCATTAAGTAACAGAAATATTCTTGTAACTCTCAAAATATCAATTTTTTTAGACAATGACATTCCACTAACTTCTTAAGAATAACATTTTTGATGCATGATATGATATATAATGCGAAAAATACATTCTACTAACGCCTCTACAAGAACATTTTTATTGTCACTTAACTTATTTCTATGGCCACTTTTTATGGAGAGAACGTTCTGAGAGCATTCTGAGAGCAACATTCTGAGAGCGTTCCCTGTCAGCTAGGTCACGGCATGTGTTGACTCACTCATGAGCACAGCTTCACGCTAAGAGCCTCTGGCCAGCTGTCAGGTCGAATAAGGGCCTAGTAATGCGAGGTCACCCAGGAATAAAGCTCTGGTCATACAACATCAAGATCACAACAACAATCTGATGCTCTTTTCCGAGCGTGTGTGAGCATCATTCTTCATAAGATCTACTTTTCTGAGAGCAGAGTTGACGTTTATGTTCTCCTCACATATTTGTGATATCCATAACAGAGTTTCTGTAGAGCCAGTTTCAGAATATTGGCCCTCAGCTGGGAAAAATACAAAACACACCTGAAAGTGCTTCTGTTCTGGAACAAACATCCAACTAATTATAAAGGTGTAAACAAGCAGGCTGACGTCTGCACAAAATGAAATGAGCTATTAACTACAGCAAAAATAGAATAATCTGCCACCGGTTCATTATTATTATTAAACTTAATGTCTGTACTGGCTACCCAGCTAACAATTTTAGGCTGTAAGAACATTATTCAAACCTTTTTTAATCCTGTAATGTTTATAAAATATTCCACTAACAACTTAAGAATAACAAACATTTCTAATACAGTATGTATGATATATAACATTCACAAAATGTTCTACTTATGTTACTGCAAGAACGTTTTTGCAGTATAAGTTTGAGAGAACTTTCAAAGAACGTTAGCCAACATTCTGAGAATGTTTCCTGTTACCCGGGTTTGAGTGCAACACATAATTACTCTGTGTTCTAGGGATGTGAACAGTTGTGCCCTCAAGACATCTTTGCTTTCCTGTAAACAGTATGAAAGTAGAGGCAGGAAAGACAAAACGCAAATGTATAAACAGACAACAGACTGTGAAAGTAAAGATTAGTGCAGGTCACACGCTGGTACAGGATCACCAACAGACACAACAAACACACAGTTCACACCGGATCATTAAAAACCACTCTACAGTAAAACCTTTCCTCTATACAGGCTCATCGATGTTTACTGTCTAGATGAGCCTTAAAATTAATTTGTGCCGAAAGGTTACAGCACTATGACAACAAGTTCATATTTCCCATAAGACCATCACAGATTTCCTTAATATCACATTGTTTTCCTACACAGCAATGAAGTTACATGAAGAACAAACAGAAACTTTTGCTTTGTCTCTTGCATTTCAGATGTTTCTCCTACGAAAGAGACCCAGAAATCTACAGGAGAGACTTGAAAGAGATCTCAACAAGGTCACAAACTCTGCTTACATTTACCAAAAACAACATTTGCAATCAAAAATCGAGAATGTTGAACATTCATTGATTTCCACGGTATGGCCACAAAACTGCTGAGGTATTTCTCAAAATATCTTCTTTTGTGTTCCACAGAAAAAAGTCATGTAAGTTTGGAATGACATGAGGGTGAGTTTACGATGACAAACTATTTTTAAATTTTTTAATGTGTGTTAACAAATCATTTGTATTTATGGCCATTTTTCCTGAGACAAAAGTGATACCTAAATAAAAAATGTCTGAGACCTCCATCAAATATCCTGAGGTTTGAAAGATCGTCTCTGAGTAATATAATTTTCCTCTGGGAAGAGATGAGGACAATCTATAAACTGAATTAAGCAGAACAGCATTGGCTACACATGACCAGAGGCAGTACTCTTAAAATAACAGCAATAAAGTCTGACCACTTCATAAGATACACAAAATGTGTTTATTTCTCTCGACCAGGCATTCATGTGTCACAAACTACTCATTTTTTACACAAAAATAGCATGCACAAACAAAGCACAACATTCAATTACTGTGGCAGATTTACAAATGCAATAAATGTGAACTACCACTGTGTTGTAAGGAAATATATGAGAATTATTTTAGTTTTTGCTGTGAGAGAACTGTGGCTTATGCCAAAACACGTTCTCAATGCAACAGAAACAGAAACAGCTGCATCAGGTGTGATTAGGACTCCGGAGGTTGTGTAACTGTTTCTCAAATTTGCATTTTGGTGGGCTGAGCTTCAGGCACAAAGTTACTGAATGACCTTCTGAGAGGAAACTGGGAATACAGGGAAAGCAGCTTAAAAACTTCAGGTTGTAAGAAGGTTTCCCTGATGTTTTTATTAAGTAACAATAACATTTAAAGCATTATTTAAAAATGTAGTTTTAGGAACGTAAAAACATCCACATTTAGACGTTGTATTAACATTATTGCTTAATTGTAAGATCGTTATTTAAACTTTTGAATTCTGTAACATTTTTTAAAAATATTCCAGTAACAACTTAAAGATAACGTTTTTGGTAACTTTAAGAGAACTTTTAGAGAATGTTGCCAATTGTTTTTGTAATGTTTGCTGTTAGCTGGGAAAGAGGACAAGTGTGTGTCCTATCTGTTTCTACAGTGTCCACAAGTCTTTGACATCATATTAGCATCCAACATGCAGAGACAAAGCAAAGTTAATTTGCTTTGATAAACAAATAAACTGACACAAATTAAAGCTTTTGAACTCAGTAGCAAACAACAGATAGCCTACAACACCAGAGTAATGTCTTAGAATTGATGTTTCTTCTGAGAAATAAACCCAACATGTCTCCTCTAAACTTTCAGAAGAGATCTCAAAAACGTCTCAAACGGTGTTCAGATTTTCCCCCACACCAAAATCAGCAATGAAACATCAGAGATCCCAACATGACCTTGAATTTCTCCTTAATTTATCTGAGATCTCTGCACATCATTCTAAAACAATGTACTTAAAACTGTCTCATTGTTGTCTCATTGTTCATCATAAGCAACGACAGAACACAAACATAACAAACATTCCATCTCAGAACAGCGAGAACACTGATCTGAAAACATCCCGCGGTACAGAGTGAGGAACACTGAGCTCAGGACACTGTGAGAGGTGGAAAAGTTGAGCACAGACGAGCAGGAGGAGGTCCCAGAATTCACACACCGGCACACCCACTGTCCTTGGCTCTCTGCTCCTGGTCTGATTGTTCTTTCAGAGGTCATTTCTCTGTTCCCCACACACTGGCTCTAAATAACAGACCTGTTTGTGTACTTCACTGCCCTCATCACATTCATACTTCTAAATACCTCACGTGCCCTTATGCCAGCTAACAGGGAAAGTTCAAAGAACGTTGACTAACGTTAAAGTTCTCTTGAAGTTATTAAAAACTTCTTGCGGATGCTCTTTCTTAATTATAATAAAAACTTAATATTCTTGCTGTAAGATTAGTAGAATGTTTTTTAACAATCTATATGTCATATATATAAAAAAAAATTTGAGTTGTTAATGAAACGTTTTAAAAATGTATGAAAAAATGATAACCAAGGAATAACGTTAATACAGCGTCTAAAAACTGGACGTTCCTAGAACATTCAAAATGACATTTGTAACATTTTTGTTACACAACTGGAAACGTTAGGGGAACGTTCTTACAATGTGAAATTGTTAGCAGGGATCTGAGGTCAGCAGATTGCTGTGATTGGACAGAAGGGTAAGCTGTCATTGCACAATGTCATTTCCCGGCAGTCTGTGTGGTTACATTACGGAAAGACCAGCTAACGTATTAACACTAGCTTTCAGAAGCTAATCCCTGACACATTCCAGAACTGTTACTCACCCCTGACAGTTTATTAACATGGAAAAATATCGCTACACTGACTCTGGCATCTGTGAGAGACACTTTAAAAAAGACAAAAAAGTTATTATTTCAGCATAACAACAGTCTAAATCAAACAGAAAGATACAAACCAGTGAATGAACAGATCTGAAGCTTCCTTCACCTACCAGACGAAACCCTTAATACTTTCTAAAGTCACCATAAAAAACTAATTTTACTTCCATAAAGAAACAGTGTATGTAGGGCAGGTCTTTATTTTATCACTCAGGATTGATTGATTGGATCATGAAAAGTAGGCGGTCTGTAACAGAATGTAACAGAGTTTTTTTTAACAGAGTTGATCGCATGTTTGCTAAAACAATTGTATTAAAAGTAAATGAAATAATATTTGATTACATGTTGACCTTAAAAACATAGTACACACTAAAATATTCTACAAAGACAAGGAAAGATACAGCCGGGCACAAGGGAAATAAAGGAACTAAAGTTAGGAACTAAAAAAAGCTTATTACTGAAGTGGGCCATATTCCAGCTAACAAGGAACATTCTCAGAATGTTGGCTAATGTTCTGTAAAAGTTATCAAAAGCATTCTTGCAGTAATGTTAGTAGAATGTTTTTAACATTATATGTCAAAAATGTTATTTTTAAGTTGTCAGTGGAACGTTTTGCAAATGCTACAGAATTAACTAATGTTCAAATAATGTTTTTGAGTGTTGTATTCAATGGAAATGTTAGGGAAACATTTTTACAGCCTAAAATTGTTCGCTGGGACGTTCAGTTCACTGATAATCTGCGTTCTTGTAATCTGGATTATGGTTCAGCACAAATGCTGTTTTTGATGTGCTGGTATGTTAATACTTGTAATATGATGTACTGTGATATGATGAACAGACATTCCTCTGGTGTCACTGTTCACCCCACCGGCATCATCACAGAAGCGTATGTGCAGTAATACAGATTAATCTGTCTGAAATCCTCTTTCTGAGGAGATATGAGACCTTAAAATAGACAGAAATGAATGAGAAAGAGGAGGATGGGTGATTGAAAAACAGAGCGACAGGCATAAAGACAGTGAAAGAGAGAGAATCTGTGTGTGTGTGTTTGTGTGTGTACACATACAAGCATTAAATATTTGTATAATCTCTGTGTGTGTGTGTGTGTGTGTACACATACAAGCATTATATATTTGTATAATCATATACCATGAACATTATTATACATGATCAGAATTATAACATCTGTTTTTTCATTAGTGGGTTACATAGCTCAAAACCTTTGGTCTTAGAAGAATGTTGAGATGTTGGTACCCTGATTAAACAGATTTACAGTTTGAGACATTGTTGAGATCTCTTTTGAAACTCTAGAGGAGAATTATGGGACCTTATTGGGATCTTTTTCTCAGGACAAAAATCTGAGAAGTGTAAGAGCAAATATCCCCACCCAGCTAACAGGAAATGTTCTCAGAATGTTGGCTTACGTTCTCTAAGTTTCCAAACATTCTTGCCATAGTCATGTTAGTAGATTTATTTTAAATTATATATCATATATCAAAAACATTATTCCTAAGTTGTTAGTGGTATGTTTTTAAAATGTTTTAAAAAAAAAACAAATGTAAAATTTTTTTAATAATGTTCATATAACCAAACAACATCTAAAAAACTGGACATTTTGAACATTCCTTGAACATTTAGAATAACATTTTTAACCTTTTTGCTACTAATGAAAACATTACAAAAATGTTCTTACAACCTAAAATCATGAGCTGCGCAATTGCTCCATTAATCTCACGGCCTTCCTAAAGTTTTGTGGATACAGACAATCAGTTGTTTTTCCAATTTAATATTTCTGCACTTGGAATAATGATCCCAAATGTCCCGGGGAGGATTTGATTGGTCTTCATCTAAGAGGTGGAGTGGAGAGCCGTGGAGATCACCCTACATTCAGCTAAACAGCCAAGCCAGACACAACTGCCCCCTTTTTTAGCAAAACCCTTCTGACAACCTGCTGTTGCTAGGCAACCAGTGTGCATGCCGGAGCGAAAGCTTTAAAGATTATCACTGGCAATCCACGAGGCTCAAATATCTTTTCAATTACATTGCGACACAAGGGGTAAAACCAGAACACCTTTTGTTTTCTTTGAGAGAGTTGTGACTGTAAAGGCCAGCAGAGCAATCGGATCGCTGTTAAATAAGTTTAAACTGAACTTTTCCACGGCACATACCACCATTCCAAACATATTCATGTTCATAGATTAGATCCACGTGAATGATTCTTCCGTTCATGCGGAAAACATGCGCTAGTGGACTGAGGGCAATTCCAGCCTCTCATAACGTTTGCGGATCATTTGACACAGTGCTAATGATTATTGCATTATAGGGTTTTTATTAACATGGACGTTTACCTGAGGCTGCGCCGTTTGCTTTTATTAGTCAGCAGTTACAAATTACAAAGCAAATATATTTTGCAAGCAAATGTGTTTAATAGAACTTTAACTTCATTGGTCTTGTAAGCGATGTTGTAGATTAAACCAGATTTTAAGAAAGTGTCTTTAATCTCCACGCAAAACATACTGACACAGTGGTAAAGTGTCGGGGTGGTTGCCAAGGTGTTGCTATGCAGTAAAAACAGGTGTTCTGAGTGCTTTGTAGTGAGTTGCTAAGCAGTTGCTAGGGTGATGCTATGCGGTCACTAGGGTGTTCTGGCTGTTTTATTAGCACATTGCTATGTGAGAGATCAGTTTGCCTGCCTGAATTGTACATATTTTTAAGTCTGATCACTTAGTAACCACTAAGCAAGCCACATTTTAAGTCATTTTTAATACAGAGTTTGTTCAATTCAACTATGAGCAACAGTGTTAATGAAAGCAGAGATTTGTGAAGGTTTCTCTCTATGGCTTTAAATAGAAATGTTAGTCTTGGTCTTGTGGTTGGATCTGTTTCTTCACTGTGTGCTCCTCACTTTATCTCCTGGGAACACACTCAGTGTTCAGTGCAGCTGTCCTACAGCTGCTATCACCATATATTTATATCTGTAAAGATAACATGAAATAGCCCAGTGAACAACAACAGACATCCCATAATCTTCATCTTAAAGAACAAATCTTAATCAAACACAAGAGCTGCACAGTTTTAGGTTTCTAAGGTTTCCTTAATGTTTTCTTTAAGTAATAAAAATAAAAACGTTCAAAGAACATTCAGAACATCCAGTTTTTAGAAGTTGTATAAACGTTACTGTTTGGTTATAAAATGTTTATGGTTATAAAAAACTTTTATATATATATATATATAATATTTATAAATATAATATAAAATATTAAAGTTTAAAACGTTACTGCAAGAACTTTTAGAGAATGTCAGCCAACATTCTGAGAACGTTCCCTGTTTGGTGGGTGGGTGCTTTGAAACTAACTGATATCCACTAACGGATAATGTGAAATGTAAAAAGATGAATTTTAAATACACAAACAGGACAGAATGTATCTGTTTCATCTGTCAAACTCAAGCTGAACTGCAGGAGTTACTGTATCTATGTCAAGCAAATAAAGGGACATTAGAATTAATCGTTTATTTATAGTTTATTTAACAGTTTATAACAGCGTCTTCATAATTTGACACTTTGAGGAAAAACATGCTTAATTTAATTAATTTGCAAAGAAGTTATATTGAGGGGAAAATGTGACCCAGATGTTTTAATGAGATTCACTAAACTAGTCGAGTTTCACTTGACAAACATAATCTCTGTGTTATGTCTCAAAGGCATTACATAATACTATCAGACCATCTGTGTGTCAAAAATACATTTTCACCTGACAATAACAAACACTTTTACACAGCGTATAAAAGTTTAATGATCACGCATGATCAGTGTGTTCCTCTCTGTTACTATAAATATTTCTCTGAGGAAGGTTACACGGGTTATAAAGGTAGTGTAGGCAATTTCAGAGATGCTAACATAAGACCTAGCTTTAAGAGCATAAGATCCGCCCTCACCTTCAGAGTGCTCTACAAAGACAAACTTCCTCCAACAGCGTGTGGCGGAATGCTAATGCGGAATGTATGTTATTCCAAAGAATTAAAATATCCCACTTATTATATAACCCCCCCAACACACACTTTTTCATGATAAATATTCAGTTTAATTCAGAAAAGTGTGTGTGACCTTTTGGCAGTAAAATGGGTTTTGACGCTGTTTCAAACATTATTAAAGCGTAATAAGGAGTGAAAGACATTTTCAGTTTTAGCCAAAGATATTTTAAAGATGCACATAAAAGCATGTCATCTCTTTTTCTCTTCCAGCTTCTTCTATATCAGCAAAATCATTGTGACAAACACAAGCGCACTTATTCTTGCTCTCAGCATGACTCTCTCTCTCTCTCTCTCTCCCTCACACACACATGTGAAGTCTTTGTAATTATGATTTAATGTGTCTCTCCTGAGACTCAGTGTAGAATATAAAGGAAGTAAATATCATGTCATGTCCTTAAAGTCATTTAGCATCTGTGGAAGCTCTTTCAGATCTCGGACCCTCTGACCCGCAGCTTCTGTCAGCTCATCCATAGAGAATCTATAAAAAGGCCCTGCTGTGGTTTACGCTGGATCTATTCTGCTTTGTGTCATTTCAAATGAAAATGAAAGAGGCTTCAAAGACACTTAACAGAATATTTTGTAATCTCACACAAATCTCTTTGTTAACAGCCGTTATTTTAAAAACGTTTTCTAACCTAGACTGAATAATGTATTCAAATCCTAACCTTTACTATTGTAAAGTAATCTGCAAAGCACCAGAAAAATCCTCTTTTAGCATCATAAACTGTTCTATATATAAGGACGTGTTTCTTAAAGGTACGGTAGGCAATTTCAGAGAGACTAGCGATTGCAAGCTAGCTTTAAAAACCGCCCTCTCTTCAAAGCCACGCCTCCTAAAGCCATGACTTCCTATCATTGCATTCGGAGCGAATGAAATGATTGGACAAACCGCTTCCACAGAAGATTTATCTTTATAAAAATAAAGTGACTTAGTGACTGCTATGAGGATGTGAAGAGACCTCAACCAGTGTAACAAAAAATGCTTCTGGCACAAATCGCCCACCCCACCTACAGTCGTCGTTACTCAAATGGGGTCAAGATGATTTAAAGACACCTACATGAGCATCTGTGACTGACCTAATGTACTCATGTGAACCTATTAGAATGAATGAATAATGGAGAGACACTGGATAATAAATAGGGCAGCATCTAGTGTTTCACACCCCGTTACTGCATGTTCTTATAGAACCTCTTTAATGTTATACATCATACATATATATACACATACATATACATATACACATATATATACATACACACACACACACACACACACACATATATATACAATATTCTTTAGTTGTTAGTGGAATGTTTAAAAATGTTACACTATTTAAAAAAGTTTGAATAATGTTCTTATAACCAAGCAATAACTAATACAATATTTTAAAAAACTAGACATTTTGAACGTTCCTGGAACTTTCAAAATAACATTTTTGCTACTTAATGGAAATGTTAGGGAAACGTTCTTACAACCTAAAAGTGTAAGAGGTGTTATTTAATGCAAACAGGACATTCACACACAGAGCGCAGTACTGTGTTGTCTTCACTGCTAACATAAAACATGCAGTATGCTAGCACACTGACATAAATGAACTGACAGCACTGATAATGAACATTACGCGTGATGTTGGATTATGTAACCCTGCTGCTAGTTTCTCTCCATATCAGGTCCTGAATCACACGCTCTGATGTCTAAAATCACTGCGTCACAAGCCGCCTGTGAACATCTGTTTAACTACATGCCAACCTACAAAGCACCGGTTCATCAGTCACACCATATGAATGCCACAACGCTAATTAACATCCACTCCAAAACTTTAATTAGATGCTTGTGGCCTAAAGAAAAATCGTCAAAGCAGGATTATATTAATTGAGTCTTTAATCATCAGATCGTGTTGAACATTAACACACAGAAGTCCAATATCAGCAGAAGAGACATGTCCCTCAAAACCACATAGCAACAAGCTAACAACTAACTCAGAAAACCACATAGCAACAAGCTAACAACTAACTCAGAACACCTAACTTAGAGCAAGCACATCATAGCTGACAAGAACAAAATAATAATGAAAACGTTTTCATAACGTTTTCATTAAGTAACAAAAACATTAAAAATGTTATTTTAAATGTTCTAGAAAACTATCAAACTAGGTTTTTCGACGTTGCATTAACATTCTTACATTCTTAACATTAACATTCTAAAAATATTGTACTAACGTTACTGCAAAACCATTTTTGATAACCTTTAAAACATTTAGGGACTGTTAGCTAATGTTTTTTTTAGCTGGGATATCAAAGGCAAACACCCATAACACCCTAGCAACTGCCTAGGAATGCCCTGGCAACCACCTAGAACACCATAGCAACTGCATGGCAACACCCTTCCAACCAACCACAACCTTGTTTTCCTAAGGAAGTCTAAAGGCTTATTTATAGCAGTAATTTTTCCATACACAGAAACATCACAGGATATTACCAGCACTTATTATGATGAACAGAAATCATGAAACGTGTTATAGATCATTTGAGTTTGTATCTCCTCTGCATGTGACCTGAAGGGGCTCTTGAGTTAATCATCGTTTCTCGTCTGCTTCAGGACCCTCGCGCTCTGAGCCTGTGAATGGAGATAGAGATCGACTCTGGATGTGTTTGAGAGCTCAGCCTGCTTGTTAAAACCAAACGGGTGGGATGCGCTTGAGTCCAGAGATGTCTGGAGTTGGATACTGATGGAAGCGATCTGTCCACACTGCAGTTTCTACTTTGTTATATTAGAGCAGATTCTGGTTGGAGAGCATGAACAGTGTAAATCCAACAATATAACTCCTATGTGGATAAAAAGAACATGATGGCATAAAAACATGATTAAGATGAACATTTTCCAGTTGCAATACCGTTTAAAGGTTGCAACCCATTTTATTTCCATAATGTGAATCATTTCAAAATGAAACAGCCCAGCAGTATTTAGTAGTTATTTTTATGAATCTAACAATAACACTCTATAAACATTCTTTTATTTTTGTCCTCATAACATTCCCAGAGGGTTGCAAGAAGGTTTTTAGATAACCTAAAATAACTTACACAGAGTATTCCGAATACAGTTTTATAAATCCATAAAACATTTACAGAACATTCCCAGAATGTTCTGGGACAAATGTTAGCTGGGAAAAGAAAAAAGCAAAATGAAAGAGTTTTATGAATAAGAATAAGTTTTATGAATAAGACTTCAAATTTAGTGTTTGGTTGAAGTGAGGCGGTAGGTTAGTTAACTTAAAGTAGGTCAGAAAGAATTTTGAGTTTATCTTCACTTTTTAACTGAAGAGCAGACATTGCTTGAGTCTTGTGTTTTTTTTGGTGTTTGTAAGTTTAGCTGTAACTGTGTTTTTAAACTATGTGTGCATGTACAATAATGTTAACATCTCTAGTTCTGCAGGACTGGTTAATGTGCAGAGCGTTATGACCTATTTTGGTTCAGTGAAATTCCAGGACTCTGAAGGTCTTTCCAGCAGAGCCCAGGTGTGGATCAGAACTTGCCCCACAAACACTAGAAAATCAGAGGGAATCCGAGTCTCTCAACCAATGATGTGTGTTAAACCACATTTGCAAAGTTAAACTCCTTACTAACACACAATCATTTCTTTAATGACAAAGAATTGCCCACAAAGAAACTATGACGTATTTGCTCTTAATAAGAGCAAAGTAAAAAAAGTGAAATCTCTTTATTATCTCATTTGTTTGGATAGCAATGAGATTAAAAAAAGGAATAAATGGAGACATTTCTCCTGTATGCTTTAGATATTTCTCTTTAGGAAAAGTCCTCAGTAATCTCTTTTGCGTCTCCTCTAAAGAAAAATCTCAAAGCTGTGCTTAGATTTGCCAAGAATCAATAACCTCTGAGCAATAAAAAGTGTCTGGCGATGAAAGACAAGCACTTAAACTGAGAGTTATGAGCACAATTTGTGCTTTTAGCTGAAAACTTTGTTCATTTCTTTAAAAGGCTTTACATGTTCAGAGATGGAAATTTCTCATTTAGACTATGAAAAGTAGTATGTCTTGTTTTGAGATTGATATGGTTTTTAATATTTCCGTAGTGTGAAATATGTGTATAGAGCAGATTCCAAATAAATATCTTTCAATAATTTATAATCACATAGTTCAGGGGCCTAGAAACAGTTTTCTTTGAAAAATACTGCTCATCTCTCAGATTAATGTTGAATAAAAAGAGATAAAGATTTTCTCTGATGTAACATCAACACATCACAAAAGAACTGGAAATAAGAAATGATTATTTCTGAAATTTCAAGAATTAGGCTTTAAAATGACAAACCGGTTGGTTTACACAAGCTGCTACCCAGCTAACAATTGTAGTTGTTTCCCTAATGTTTCCATTATAATGTTATTCTGTAACATTTGAAAAACATTCCAAAACAACTCCTAAAGAATAATGTTTCTGACATATTTATATATAATAATAAAATTACGTTACTCAACATTCTGACAACGTTTCTTGTCAGCTGGGTACAGGTCTGTAAGTGACGTGGTGGAAACATATCCGAGTGGTTTACTTAGGATACGTCACAATTTTGGACTACATTATGAAGCGCTAAGCTCACTTCAAAGGGATCATATGAGATGTTGAAGCACCTTATTTTCTCAGCTGAAAGCTCTACAGCCTAAAATCATGATACATTATGTAAAGTACTAAAGAGCCTCATTCCCATTACTACAGCCTACATGTAGCACATGCATCCTGAGACAGCACAACCTCCGCTTTGATCACTCTCTTGAAGGTGGGGGTGATCGATCAGAGTCCCCCCCACACACGCATTTACATACACCAACATGAGATCTTCCATTACAGCCTACATCAAACTCCATCTCCAAACCACAGCGAGGGACTGAGAATTCTGACAATATGAAGTATCCCAGAATAATTTTGCTGCCTACACTATTAAAAATAAAGTTCTTAAAAGGTTCTAAGTTGGGCTGTATGGTTCTATAAAGAACCGGTAACAACCACAGAACCTTTCAGCTGCACAAAAGACAGAGAAAAAGATTCTACAGACTAATAGAAGGTAAGAAAGAAATGATGCTTTTAAGAATCTTTGGCTGAAAGGTTTTTGGGGAAACAGAAATGGTTCCCTAGCTAACAGTACTGTCAGGTAGGAGGACTACCATGTTCCATTTTACACAAGAGCTTCACTGGGTAAGAATTTATCAGATGTCCTGTCGCCCACCCTGACAAAAACATCTCAGCTGCACAAACTGGCAGCTGTTGTTTTGCAAAGATTCAAAAAAGGCCCCAGTTTCCTGGAATGCGGTGTTATTTTACCCAGCATGCCGAGCGCTTGCCTGCCTGTTTCGAGAGGGGGCCTGTGGAGTGGAGGGGGCGAGAGAGGTCAGAAAATCAAGATCACAAGACATTCTGCCGTTGTCGTACCTCTCTCAGTGTTTGTTCAGATGGGCTGATGAACTCTCCCTCCTACATTTACTCCCACTGACGTTCATTAACGCTACACTTTATGACTCGCGCTGCTCAACGCTTCAGGCCATCAATAATCATCTGAACACATCAGCTAAATCTCTTCAACTATCTGGAAAATCTGAAATGCAAAATGATGTTCGTGTGGGTTGACAGAAATCTGTCTTTAAACTGGAACTAGATATTGATAAATCTGCTGTGAGGACAGGCACAGCTGGTGACTGTACTAGCATACGTTTCAAATACTAGTCACTGACAGGAGATGATTGTGTGCTGCTGGACAGTTATATTAACTAGCTTAGTCAAAAATATTGTGGGACAACTAGCTTTACCTGTTACACATTGAAATAATTTTCCCGCTTCCAATAACACATTTTCAATACACAAAAATTAAACACTAATATTTCTTACACATTGAAATGATTTTTTCCTCTTTAAAAACACAATACCTATAAATTTTAGTAAAATTAGGAAAAAAATATCTGTAGTAGAAAGTCTGTGTTAAACTCTGTCTAAAACTATTTTAAACAGCATATTTTTGTGTAATTATTAGACGGATGTGTGGGCTCATATGACCAATTACAGGACCTAAGAGAAACACGTCCTCTCGTGTATTTATATAAATTAAAAAATAAAGTTATTGATTAAACAATATACTAGCTCAACTACCCACGTAATATAATGGTATAGCGCCCCCTGTAGGGCTACGCTCTATATTTTATAGTGTGAATAGGAAATTTTTACACATACTGAAAAAAACATCCACAATATTATGTAACATAAAACGTCAATATAAAAGCTGTATAAACTCATGTATAACATTGATGTAGAAACAAATGTTAATTATGTTTAATATCTAGAACCGTTCCGTTAAAGGAAACAGTTCTGATTGGCTACGCGGTTCTGACGTGACCTGTATGCGTCAAATGATACAGTTCCGGTGACGCAACACGTGTTTTGTCCTCCAGGAGGCGCTGTACGACTCAGAAATCCAGTCAGCCATAGAGCGCCATTCAAATCTTATAACGCTTGTTATCATATTTGGATATATTTGTATATTAAAAGTTATAATCATCCGAACATTTCAATGTTAAGGATTGTTATCTTAAATACAAATTTAAATAAAACTACATAACTCAACATTAAACGCTTTATAAAAATCCCAATCCGATAAATCACAAACGATAGCGATTGGTTTGTTGTTAACAGCGCATTGAAAAGTAACAGGTACCACATGACCACGCCCTCTGCGTGGCGCGTCAGCATATCTTTGGACAACAAAGAAAACTTGTTTGTTTGTTGTTGTTTTTGTTTTATTTTTCCTGTCTGTTATTCATTTATTCAACAAATTTGTACTACCATGTTTGACACGTAATTGTTTATTGAATATAACGTGACTGGCAAAAATGAAACTAAATGAATCATGATAATATAGAGAGAAAATATAAATTAACCTATATTTTATGATAATACAATATCGTTTTAACATTTAATTAAATAAAAATGACCACAGATACACTGTTTGCCTTTCTACTGATTGTAATGTTTCTAAGACACGCCTCCTGAGGTCCATGAGATGTTTAAATAGACAAACTTCAGCTCAATGTGTCGGAGTTTGTCTTCAATATACAGAAGAAACAATCATGATCAACTGGCGGGTAAGATCAGATCATACACGTTAGACTAGTTATATTAGTTATATAGTAGATTATTTATCATAATGTCCGCTAGTTATGTCGTATAAATATGCTACAGTAAAGCAACATGGTGCTCATGTTTAGACATGTGTCTAAAGAAAATGGGATCATATATATATATATATATATATATGTGCCACAGTATTTATATAGCATTTACATAGTATTTTATACTCTAATGTTTACTTTAAACAGTACCAGGGTACAAAATACATTGTTTTAACATAGTACATATCCAAAGACCCAAATCTTGCCATGCTACAAAAAACATTAAATGCTACATATAATATAATGCCTTCTGTGTTATATGCGTTTATAATCTATACTATATTACAACTAACGCTGGTCTCATTCAGTGTATATAGCGGGTAAAATATAGCAGTAACGTGTAAACAGCTGTTCGTGTCATACAAGAACCGTCTAGAAACCACACGAGTCTCTAGACTGGACTACAAATGCGGTATCACATCTTACTAAATGCTTTTAACATCATTATAATGACCAAAGCTGGTTTATTCCTGCTAACATTTTGATCTCCCTAAACTACTTTGTAATCAAGAAAAAACCTTTAACTTCAACTTATTAGGTTGGCTGTAAAGTTAGCTTTTGTTCAGTGAAGGGTTAACTTACAGGACGTTTTTAACTAGTCTTTAACCATGCAAATTTTGATATTGACAAACCAGTTTCTGTAACTCAAATAAACAAGATTACATGTTTTAAATTGAGACAAACCAGCAAATACCACAAAACATCGCAAATACTCACTGGCCCTCCAAAATGATGTCACTTCCTGCAAGATGATGTCATTATTTTTGGTATTGATATTATAAGAGTAACAGGAAGGAAAGTGATACTGAGCACATAGGGGAGGGTTCTCAAATTTACAAATTTTCCAGGGAAATGTTTAAATATTATGAAAAAGAAAGGAAAAATGACTTGTGAGTCTCAGCAATGTTTCTGAATCTGTACTCATGATCTCTGTTTATAGGCTCTGGACAATGTCCCTGTTCTGCTGTTTATACTGGCAGCAAAAACTCTTCTGCTGTGTTTGGCTTTCGCTGGAGTGAAGATCTATCAGAGTAAGAAGGAAGAAGCTGCTCTCAAACTGCAGATGGAAATGAAGAGAAAACTCGCACAGCAAACGCAGGAACTCATTGATAACAAGAAGGATGATTGACGTGCTGGATGGGTGAGGAATAAAACAGGTTCATGAATGTATAACTTTCCCCCTAACAGGGAATTTTCTCAAAACGTTGGCTTACTTTCTTAAAATCTCTCAAAAAATGTTCTTGCAGTAAAGGTAGTAGAATATTTTTTCAAAAACTTTATTTTTGAAATGTTATTTTGAGGTTGAAACTGGATGCATGTGTTTGACAGTGTTTGTCTTTGTGTTTCAGAGAGGAATCTGTGTGTCGGGTGACATTTGTTTGGTCTGTTATGGATTCAGCTGTTCGCCAGCCTGCTGCCTAGCTAGACAACATTTTCTGCAAAATCTTTTTAATACATTTTATTTATTACCTTGTTTGTGAATAAAACTGGTTTTGTCTATCCTGCGTATTAATCAAGTCAAACTACTAATAACTTTACTTTAGTATGCCACACTGGGAAAAAAAAATGCACATCTTTAATAGTTTAAAAAAATCATTGATATGGCGCGTGAAACATTTAAAAACATGCAGTTTATCTCCAGTATAAATTTGTTTATCTGTAAACACTAATATTCGTAAGACCTAAGTGCAAGAGTAAATGTAAATATATCTGTAAATATGCAGATATATTAGTCTTATATGAAGTCATTATTATAATTGTGTAGCTCATAATGTTTTACTGAAGGTTTCACCAGCAGGTGGCGCCATTAAGAAGTTTTTGTAGATGAACTGTAAACTACAGACAGAAATAAGACGGGAGCATGAAGACATCGAGCTACAGACATGAGTTTACATTGTTTTCTGTAAAACCTGTGAATAAAGACGTTAGTGAATAAAGCAAGTTATAATAAATCAGCCAGAAATCTGGGTTTATATTTTAAACGTTCATATTTCAAAAGAAAGGTTTTGCATCAATAAAATGAAGAATATTTTAGGACCTGTTTTTGTTTTGTAACCTAAAGCATCTTTTCAACCAATTCACAATGTATTCCAAAACATGTTATATTTACATTGGATAAAATGCTAATGACTACCTTGCTAGCGCTAGTAATGCTACTAACTGCAGCTACATTATTTCTTTATTTGTCTCTCATCTCTATAAATGGGATCTACACCTGTTAATCTTAAAAATGTGAAATAAACTGTAGACATACTGCAGGACAAATACTGTAAAACTGCATGTTTTATATGTGCGAGCTGAAAGATTGGGCATGTTTTCCTGTGATGAGAGGGTCCAAAAACTGCATTCATAGACATTAATGTGCTGTATTACTGACAGATAAAAATGCTTTGTGCCAACACTGAATTCTCAATAAAGATGATTTTAAAGTAACTGTTAATCTGTGGGCAACATAACTATTAAGAAAAAGAGCCCAAATACAACCATACGACATAAATAAACGAGATTTCACTTCTTTGGTCAAGATGGTTTTATTAAAGGTATGTTAAGCTTTTCCTCACTTTATACTCCTGTTAGCGAATGAATCAGATTATTTTCTAATAGAAACAGTGAAGCATTCAAGATATGAGATACATTCAAATACATTAAATATACACGGTACGTTACAGTTGCTTAAATCACTGGATGACAGAACATCTGATGAAATGATAGCAGAGCACAACAGAGCGATTCTGGTATCACGGTCATGAGCACAAAACAGCAGAGGTCAAATTCCCCTTTATTTTCTCCACAGACAGTTTTACGTTTAACTGTAATGTATAAAGTGTTTAAGACGACCTACAGAGAGCTCTGAGAATAAAGCTGCAATCCGTAACTTTCGTAACACAAAATGACACGTTACTTAAATACCTTTCATTACGTGAGTCAAATGAAGCCAAACTGACATTTCCCAGGAAATCGGACTTGACAGCTCAAATTATAAATCATTATTATAAACTTATAATAAGTACTTGCTCTGATGTTTGTTCATTTTTAACATTTTTATTTGCAGCGTTTAAGCGATGAAACATGCTTTTGCAGAAGCAAAAACCACTTTGAAACAGCTTGTACATTTTTAATATATTTTTTTATAATCTCTAACTATATTTCATAGTCAATGTTTTTATATCGCACAAGCAGTTCTGTAAAAAGTGAAACACTTTCTGTTTGCAGTGTTGCGACTCAGAGCTGGTTGATGCGGGTCTGTTCTGAAGAACTGAAATCCGGAGGGAGAGAATAAATAAGACATGGACACAATCAAAGCTTCTGGTAAAGTGTCCAGTCACAGCTGAGCTCTGTACACATAGACGAGTACTTCAATATGTTGTCTGTTTACCACATAATAAGGCTCTATTCTTAAAGTGCATAATACTTGAAGGATCTTGTTCTTCTGTGACACTGACTAGTTTTAAAGACTGTACGAATGCTTAAAGAGACGGTACGAGATAATGAGGATGAATACATGTGGCCCCGACACAATACACACACAAACCATCGGACACAACGCTCAGTTTTTTTGTGCTACACAAAAACTCCTTGTAATCAGAGGTGATTTTTAATCGCTTTTACACAGTTATGATGTCAGGCAGATAATGACATTCTTAAGACGAGCAAAAACCTCCTATCAAAGTCCCTGATGTCCATCAGCGATGGATGTTAAGAAATGAAACTCGAGATGATGAAAATGGTCAACTCTCTTGCTAACTAGGAAGAGGTTCTGGCGCTCACCGCCCCCCGGTGGTGAGGATGACAAACTGCATGACTGCACGTTTCCTAGTTATTCCCCTGTTGGTCAAGCAGATTAAAGGATCTGGAGTAACTCTCTCACTGCTTTACTGAAGGGACATAGTCCGGGCGACGGGTCTGGATGATTTTGGGGCGTGCGCGCTTGCCGCCCTCCATCTCGTCCTCGCCCTCCGAGCTGTCGTCCTCACACACATGCACGATCACACTGGGGGTGTTGGTGGTTCCAGTGTGGAGCTCATACTGTTCACCTGAAAGTCATTTTATTAAATCAATATTTGGAGATTTAACAAGCATCCTGATTTGATGATAAATGGATAAAAATGTGATCTTTAGAACTGCTGTACCAAACAAACACGATACTTTAAATACGTAAATCAAAACAGGTAAATATTTGATATCATATGAAACCAGAAAACTTGGAACATTAAAAAACGAGATTGGAACAACAAAAGGAGAGTAAATATAGAAATATAGAATGATGAGATGAGCAGCTTATACCTGGTCCAAGTTTAGACACAGCACACAGCAGGTCATAGTTGATAACTGGTGTGGC
>JAZGTK010002988.1:0-29083 GCA_036877625.1 Ambastaia sidthimunki | reverse complement strand
CTAAGAAAGATCATGAGGTTTTACTGCCCACTGCCTTGAAGAACATAAAGGGGCAGAAGATGAGAACTACTTGAGAGACGACAGTTGATAAAAGACATGAAGGGGCGAAATGGCATGGAGATCAAAGGACGAACACTGTGAATGAGAGAGTGGAAAGCCCATTCGATTCTACAAAAATCCACAGGAACGTGTGTCCTTACCATGGGCATTGTCAACTCCCATCTGTGATAAAATAGATACAGAGGGCAACATTTACTGCCTCAATGATGGTCATGTATAATGCAAGTTTGCAGATGCTCAGAAACGTTCAAATAGTAAACTTGATGGATCTGGTTGCCTTCACATGAGCATGTCTGCAAGGCCGTAGGGAGTCCCATTTGTTATTTTATGATTTAGAGAGGAATTTACCAAAATAAACTGTAAAAGGCATTTGGAACAGTCTTGAATGGTATGACGTCTTGTTTGAGAGCCCTGTTTGTGCCACAGAAAAAGTAAATGCCTGAGCCATCTAGATGTTAGTGTTCTGCACATGACGTTCTCACAAGAGAGATTCTATTTCAAACCTGATCTGATCCAATTCCACTATTACCTCCCAATAATCTTCTGACTCCCCCTGTTGTCTCCACCTAATGAAAAAGAAAAGTCTAAGCGTGTTGTGACTACAACAACATCGTGATCAATTTCTCTTCTGTTTTTATGTACTCTGCAACAGCAGGCGCTCCCCAAAGACAACAACTGTTACAAGCAGGTGGACAGTTTGACTGAGGGAGCAATACAGCTTGGGATCTCACTGCCCTCCAGCAAGGGGAAACAAATGCCCCTGTCTGCGGAAAACGCTGCATTTACAATACGGAATGTCGCAGTACAGGTAAGAGCAAACCAACAATCAATAACCACAAACAGCCAGATTCACGCCACAGGCTACACAAACCAATAGAAATAAGCAGAATAAATTACTGCATGCTATTGCTTTGAGATCGTTTCCCCAACAACCCACGTTTTTGGGCGCTGGCAAGTGACGTGGATGTTCTTCTCGTGCTTCTGACAAGCCGACATGATTTAACAGCGGCGCTTGACAGTATGTGGAGGTGCCGGTCGCCTCCCTGAAAGGCGAGAACATAAAGAACATTCAGTCAAAGGACGGAGGAGGAGATATCGCAGCGACACGCTCCGAGGAAATTGCTCGCACTTCCCTCAGGAAAGTGGCAGCTGTCGCCGCTTTGCGGCGTTTGGGCTGTAATGGAAAAATAAACATTACTGGAGCACAACTGCACAAGCCTGACGCGAATCTCAAGCAGGACGTGAAGCAAGCTAATAAACACAAGCATCACCACACAGAAACAAATTCAGAGATAGAGTCCAAATGAGGTGCAATGAATGTTCCTGGTCACTACATAATTACTAAACTTTGTTATTCTATGTGTTTGTAGCTGTTGACTTATTATTTCAAAAGGCAAAAAACAGCCATAACAAAGAATGAGGTGATGTGTTGAAACTTTGGACTGATGGCACATATATATTTTCAAGCGGCTCATTTAAACCGTGCACTCATTTCACATTACACTGCACACTGGGTTCATGAGTGAATCAGTGTATTATAAAGCATCTACAGCAGATAATAGCAGCACCTGGACGTCTCATTCTACAGGGACCGATGACTGTAGGCCTTGTGCAGTCCATCATGTAATGGTTTTATTAACCTTTTCTTGTCACACTGTCCCGTATGACGCTTGCTGCTCTCTGTGTCTATTTAATATGCTGTATCTGTATTTATCATGTATGCACTAAAGGGTATACCTGTCATGTAAGGGCTTATCTGGGCTAATTTAAAGGTGGTGGGAAATTAAAAAAGGAGGAGTGAAGGGATGTAAAGAAATTAGTCTGGCCTACACTCAATGGAGAGTTAGTTCCAATAGAGGAGGCTTATGTGTCGTCGGGCATAACCTGTCACACAAATGAAGCTCAGACACCTTTAATCCATTCTCTAAAAAGAGTTGAGGAAGTAGTGTGCAGAATAAGAGAGAAAAAGAGAGGGAATATTTTTTGTATAATGCTTTGTAATACGGAACCAAATTAAATCATGATATAAAAGCACTGAAATGCATTTGCAACTGAGAGAGAATTTCTTAAAAGTTTATTATACACATTCTCTACACAGGCTAATATGTTGCAAGAAACACACATTTTGTAAAACAGATCTAAAATCTCATTGGATGAGCCACTGTGAGGCCATTGTAAAATGTTTGCTGACAGTAAGTTGGGATTGGAAAACGACCAAAAAATTATAAGTTTGATTCACACTTTGGTCATCCACACATATATTCCAGTGTGCCACATAACTTGCCACATATCCAACAGCATTTATCATGAATATCTAAATTCAGCTTTGCATCACATCTATCCAACATCTCATAACCGTGGTAAAATAACAGTCATGATGGAGCACAGCTGCCCACGGCTTATCACTTTAATATTTTAGCCATCTACTCCTCACTCATCAGTTTTCCTCTTAACTAGACAGCAAGGCATTTCATTACAATCACTCCTGCATCCTATATCCCAACACAGATGGACCAGCACACACACACACACACACACACAGACACACACACACACACACGATCTGAGAGTTCAGGGTGTCTGCTGTGCTTCCTCACTATGCTGAATAATACATACTGGAGAAGTAAAACAATGAGCTCAGCAGGGTGGCCACGTGTAAGAAGAAATGAGTCTGCAGATCAATAAAAGCCTCTGAACACATCACTATACTGCAGACTGAGGGGATAGATATTGCTTTAATTAACACAGGACAGGAAAGAAGGAGCCATTATTAAAGAATATCTCCTAATTAAGGCTGTCAATTAATTTACAATTCAAGGCAAACTAAGTAACAATAAGACATTTAAATGAAATTACAATTAAGCACATATCAGTATTTACTGAAAAAAAAATATATATATACCCCAGGACAATTTAAAGACATTACATCATTGTTAAAGACAAAAGGTTTGAATATACAGTATAATACAAAAAGTGGACTCTATTGTTTATATAATTTCTATATCATTGAACATTAGTCTATCACTAGCATACAATCCATAGTAATCTCGCAAATCGAGGTTGTCAATCTGACATCAAGTTGGATTTCACTGTACAGCTGTTTTGAATGCCTGCAAATCTTTAAAGTTTTACATATCAAACGTTTAATTGTTTTAATGGCAAGAAAATTCTGAATTTATATACAGCTCAAAAGTTATTAATTGTTCCATCGACAACAAATTTGGGAAATAATGTTTATTGCATTTTTTCTGTCTTAAATTGACAGCACTCGTTCTAGCATGTTAAAATTATCCTGTGTGATGTGAACAGAAACGCTCTTTAAACTGAACATAATCACACATCATTACCACACAATATACAAACATTGCTGATGCACTTACTAAAGATGGACTTGCATGTTTATTTCAGCCAGTACAGAGAAGTGCTGTTTTTTGCTTGCTTCATATTAATTTATTTCTCAATATTTTTGCTGGCCACACAATCCTTAGATGCAACAAGCTGCCAAACACTTTTCAATTAAGTCCACAAAAGACAAAACAAGAGCCGCCCATAAAGGACATTAACCAGGCCCATAAATGTTTGGCAGGCTGAAATGAGGCAAGCAAAAAAGTGCAGCTTGATTTATGTAGGTGGCACGAACACACTGTAAAAGACACACAATAGAATGCTTTCAGTTTCCTGCTCCTTTCTTCTTCTGTCTCAGACACTCATTATCTTTTTAACTTTTGCCCCCCAGGTGCCGAGGGTCTGCTTGACAAGAAACGATCACACAGATGGAAAGAGAGAGAGAGGTCAGAGTGCCATCACTTTGACACTCAAAATTACAAATAATAACAGTGCTCACAACACATCACCTATTTCCCCCCTCAGCTCTATCTGTGTGTGTTAAAGCAAACAGTATTTCAGCAGTACTCGTCCCGATGCCTTGACAGCTTTTCTACAGGAGATTACACGAGTCAGCATGTAGAGTTCAATGCCATTTGTCAGGTTCTGCAAAGGCAGAGGTGTTCATATTTTATGGCTTGCTTGTCCAGGAGGTGATCTCTCTAAGCAACAGTGTCAAAAACCATGAATAAATGCCACCAGACAAAACCACACCCCTTTATATTTTTCACTTTATATTACACTGCTCATGTTACTGTGTGTTAACAGAAGTAAAACACAAGAACAGTAATATAAGTGCTATTATATGCTATATTGTTACTACTGATGTAATTGAACAAAGTAATTTTGTAAGTTTAACAGGTAAAGAAATGAATACTGCTTTTGTTAAATATACTACCCGTTAAGAGTTTGGACACACTCGACTAAACGTGTTTCATGTGGTCCTAAATGTTTGATATGTCTTGTAAACCCATATAAATCATGCCTGCATGGAAAGTTCCTAACAAAACAATATAATAATAATAATAACAATAATAATTAAATGGCTTTATAATTTTAAAGAATGATTTTAGACTGGGTAATGAGTGGAGAACAGCTCAGTGTCCAGGTTACATAGAAACTCATTCAAAACAATTTGAAAAGCATCCCAAGATCCATCTGGTGAAGCTGAGAGAATATCAAGATTGTGTAGAGATCATTTGTCTAAATGTTTGACTGGTAGTGCATGTTTAAAATGATGCACACTCACATAAGACGATCACTTCAGACGTATCAAATAGCACATCTCTACAAATCTCTACAAATAATGTGCACTACACACACTAACAGATTTTTTTCTCTTTAAAGTACTTAATCACTTCTTCATGTTGTACTAGCTAGACATTTAAGAAGCTCTCCACAAGGGAATAAATATCTTAAACTCTTCAAGTCCTCACTTCAAGTTCAACACTTTTTATTTAAAAAAAAAATCACTGAATAAAGACCAACAGCTTCATTTAAAACATATAATAAAATGTTCCTATATCTTACACCACTTAATTGATGACACTTGTCTGACAAAATCCACTGCAGGGAAATTTAAATGATTAAAATATTCAGCACACAGCTTTGTTCAGGAAATCAAAGTGAGGTTCAGCATAAGGCTGCCACAAAGCCTTCTATAATAGAACATTTCCATTCTTTTGTCTCCATCCAGTATCATCTTCCACTTATCAGCCATATTCCTTTCTTGGCACTCCTTTGAAATACATTTTTCTTTCCTTTTGTCATATTCAGTGAACACACTCCCTCTTTTTTCCTGAGACTCTTGCCCTTGATTAAAACACTGACATTTCTGTAAGTGGCAAATACTGATTCTGGACCAGGAACAAGTGTCATGTCGGCAGGCCATGTGCTTTTTTGCATGGTTTTAAGCTGACCTGAGTTCAGACAGACTTTGCACGTTGAGTTTCACCTCTTGGAAAAAAGAAAACCAGACAAGCTCCCTGGGAGAACAGAGAAAAGATCTAAAAGAATTAATTTTAGCCCAAAACCCAGACTGGTGACACCTCCAGTCCTGCAGATAAAATAAAAGATGAGAGAAAACATTTCTGAAAGTACTTATCAACACTCTACATCTCAAGTTGGTGAAAAATAATAAAAGGTTTGGGTAGAAGAACTAAAGTAAGTTTGTTGTAAATGTTACATTTACAACACGCATATAACATCAACTTTCCTACCTAAACTAGATAAAAATCACAAAGCGCTCAGTAGCCTTTGTGTTCACACTACAAACATTTAAACCTGTTGATGCAGTTTGAGTGTGCAGAGAAACTGCAGAGTCACAGATGCGAATAAATTGCAAACTGGTTTGAAATTAACAAGAGTGTAACAGAGAGCATCGGCCTTTTGTTTGTTTTGTGCATATCCACACAAAAATGTTTGTGTTAGAACTACAGTTGGGAAGCAAAATGGTGTTGTAACACATCTAGCCTGATTAGTGATAAGAATGTGCTTAAAAAGTATTTAAGCATGTGCAGCAAGCTTCAGTGTTGTGGCACGCACTGATTAAACAAAATAGACTGAGGAGATCCAAGCAAGCGGAAGGTAATACGTCTCTTTGAGCTACTTTCTATCTGTCTTTTGCCTTTAAGCATGCCAACTGCAGCAAAGGATTAGCAAAGATTTACACCTGCTAGCCTGTGGGGAACACAGAAGCTCTCTGGTGTCTTTGTGCTGATAAGTGATCAGGATTTGATCCAGTGACTGCAGCCACGAGACCTGTGGGCTGATGGCCTCCAGCTTTAAAGACCTTCATCAAGTGTTGGAGGATTTAAATGTCAGGAGAGCATTTTTAGCTCATCCTCGCACATAACCACAGAGGTACGTTTGATTTGCTAAACTGTTTCCTGAGAGGATGATCGAAATTTTAAAAATAAGTGCGAGAGAGTGTGTTATGGGGCTGAATGCTGTGTAATCAGGCCCTGCAGCTAGTGATTAATACCTGGCCGCTTGATCCCATATAAGCTGGAGTCTGTATGTGCATCTGCAGGCATGCCACAGGCCTGGATGGCATCTGTGTGTACATACACTTTTAAAGTTCTCTGCTCAATACTGCATAATTCTCTCTACATTTCCTGCGGAGTCCGACGCCACATGAAACAAGGAGAGAGAACGGTAATGGAGTAACCAGCAGAGGCAAAAGAATCACAATGTGCCGGTGGCCGAAAATACATAAAGCAACAACATGAAACCAGACCAATTGTTCCTGCTGTTCAATACAAAGCCATCAATGGACATACCTGGATGTCTAATCCCGATTCAAATGTGTCATAGTCTGTGTTTGTCTCTTTCTCTAATTTTCTTCATTTAGAAAGGAGAACAACCAATACAAAAATAGGTGTCACGGTCTTGCAGTGCCATCCTCGTACACACTGAGCCTTGGTGCTTATGTGGGCAACTTGGATTTGAGCCTGATTCGTGTCATACCCATAATGCATCCTCTCCTCTTCTCCATTCTTTATCAATGTCTTTCAACTAACCTTACCAATAAAAGTGGCACAGAAGAATAGAAATGTGTCATATAATTCAAATTAAGGTCCACTGTAATATCCCAATGACGTTTCTCAAACAAATTGTGCACGGAGGTACACATTTACATGCATATGCACACTCTTGCTGCTGCTATTAGCAAAAATGCCTCACACCTGTCTGGGCCTGCTGTAATAATGGGCAGTGAGGTAGTTTGTGGGTAAACTGTTCATTTACCTCAGATACACAGAATGGGTGGGTGTACATCTGGACCACTGAATTGCCATTGCGATGGAAACCACATCCATCTATTGTCTCCTTTGTGCTATTTGTCTCCACAGATGTAGATTTACAAACCCTTTTCATTAGCCATTGATTAGCATGCACGGTTTTAAAACGAGATCTGGCACACGTAACTTTAGTTTCACTTTAATCGTCACACTAAGTTTGTGAACAATAAAAATGGAATATGCTATAAAACAGACCACTTTTGCAACATTTACATTACTGATTTCTGACTGAAACAGAAGATTATTAGTGAACAGAAATGTAGGGTGGAATCTGAATAAATCATACAAAGTGGGAGGGGATGAAATTTGTTAGGCTGTGTTATTTTTGGTTAACGTTTTCTTAGCCTGTGGGGACATGATAATGTCATCAGAAAAGCCATTTCAGAGGTAGAAAGTTATTAAACTTTGGTAAAAGATTATGAAGACAAGCATTTTGCCCAGAAGACAATATTCACTGATGCATCATGCACAATAACACTGGAGACATTTATTAATGGACCAGTAAACAGGGTTCATTTTGAGTATGTCATCAAACAAAGATCCAACAATCAAACAGTGTAAAATAATTTGTACTTGTTAAATTACAGGAGAAAGAAAACCAAGTAGTTTTGGATACGTTAATACAAAAATCTTACATATTGTGCTTTCAGATCTTCAATGCAACATTTTAACTGTGCAATAATGTGTATGCCTCTGTTTATAACCACTTCAACTTTTGCTCTACTTCACCAGATGTATAGCACAATAAATGGCCTTCTAAGCAGATGAAAGCTGAGCTTCTGGACAAAGGTAAAAAATAAAAATCAATAGAACATGGCAGACCGACTGCAGCAATCCTAAACAGCAATACTGCTATGTTTACCTGTGTGTTCGTATCTCTTCTATCTCTTTCATCTAGCAACAGACATAATATTAGTCATCAATCATTCAGTGGACCAACAAAAAACAAATAATACATACGGTCCGGCACACACATGCAAACAATAGCTGAATGGGCACTCACCTCCTGGGTTTAGTTATGGATGACTGCATGCAAGCCTTTGTGCGTGTGCCCGCACATGTAACACACACACCATCCATCAAGCATGTGCCCTGCACAAGTGTGTGCTCTGCTCAAGAGCTTTAGAATTGTGATCCCTCTCTTCCTCTTGTCATAATTATATTAAATCACATTTAAACAGCATGCTGATCAGAAACCATCTTTCATCATTGATTTCTTTCAGCAAGACAGAACATGGAGCTGATTGATTTTTGGGTTATTTTAACTTCATTTCAGCATGTACCGGCATTAAAGTGATGGTTCTCCAAGCTGCTTTTGTGAATGTATTTTTGTGTCTGTATTTTGGTGTGTTAGCACTCTGGATTAACATAATAACCCTAATATTGACCCTAAAAATGTAACAAATGGTTTTATCCCCCAACTCTTGACTTTATTCTTTAAAGCCACAAATCAGTTTTTGGGCACATGGCCACACATAAACCAATTTGGATAATAAAAATACAACTTTACTTACATTTACTACACATTAATTTGAATCCAAACCTTAACCCTATCTATAATAGAGGTTCTGTATAGGATCTGTAATCAAATAAGGTTTTTAAATAAGGAAAACATTTCCTGCACGCAAAGTTTTATCATATTTAGCTCACACTTGCTCACACAAATTGTTGTACCAGCATCTACACACAACACTTACCAAAGTCTTTATGTGAGGACATCCATCCAATGACTTTAAGAGAGACAACTGCAAGAAGTCCAGATCCCACAAATGAGCCGATGCCAGAGAAGAAGAAAAACAGACCCATTATAGCGCTCTGCATAGAGCGGGGGGCCGCGGAGTACGCAAACTCCAAACCTACAAACACAAGATACACAAATCAATGATCAAAGTCTTATGTTCCCTTAGAATACATGATTAGACGCTCAAAGGTTTTCAGAAAACACACACTGACAAACACATGCACATACATTCACAATCACACACACACTTTGTAAGCAGTGTACATGGTCTTATGGAAAAGACCAGCCCTTTGTTAAAAATGACATGTTCAACAGCAGTTTCATTTGTAACAGGTTTACTGCATGTAAATGCAAGTATGCATGCGCGTGCACACACACACACACACAGTTTATTTACATGTGTTGATTTCCTAAAAAAATATGTAAATCAGAAAACAGCACACACATTTTTATAGCGCCCAACAAAACTACAGTCTACCACAATCTGACATACTACAAAGTATGCAGTTAGGAAGTGATGTTGGGAATTCCCAACAATCCACCCGAATTCTCTGCTTAAAAGAGTTATACTGTACCACACACCTAAAAGATTATTTACATAAAAATCTATTTTAAATAAAACTGTTTACTTAGAGAGAGAGAAAGAAAGAAAGAAGACTTAAAGAAATGGATGGAACGGAGTTAAAACATTGGTGCTGAGTGGGAAAAATAAAAGATAGAATAGTTCAGTAGAGACAGAGGATGCAGAAAGGATGTAGAAGATGAAGAAGAGAAGATCAAATCACTTTCTTTGACCCTGAGTGGTGACTGCCTGCTGGCTGACATTGATAATTTCATGGTGCCTCAAACTTGTCATTTTTAAAATTATGGCTTGTGGGCACAACTGTCAGACTCGTTTACTGAGCCCGGTTAGGCCATGGATCTTCTCTGAGATAGATGGATAGATATAGAGAGAGAGAAAAAAGGACATAGCAAGAGTAAAACAGCAAAGAAGAGGCAGGAACACAGCAAACAGAGCAAAAGAGAAAATGTCTAATCCTGTCCCACAATCCCACGCTTACACCCTCACAAGAACACGCATCATTAGGAGACATGGAGGCAGGGGTGGAGAACAAAAGGGGCGGAGAGAAATCTCAGAGACAGAGATATGGAGGGACGCGGCTGCTCTATTACAGTGTTTACAGCTGTCTTCAGGTATGGTTGACCTTTTCCAAGTGTTGTTTGTGTCCGGGAGACTGTGTCTGCAGTGCCTCAGATGTTTGCTTCTCAGAAGGCTGAAGAAAGGCTAATAAAACAACCACATCTATTCAAAATCAACAGAGACTGTAAAGGTTGCTGAAATGTTCTTTTTTGTAAAAAGATGTTTGATTTTCTTTACTAGGTTACATATATCTCTACATATATCTCTACAAATGATCTTCTTTAGTGTCCCGCATGTGTACTCTATCTGACACTGACACAAGTCACGTAAAAGGCTCTTAATAAGCCTGATTATTTACTAACCACTATCACGCAAGCTTTTTTCTTTGAAGCAACAGAAAGGACATTCAGGTTAATAAAGAAGGGAAGAAACATAAATCTTAAAGTCTTAATGCTGTGAGCATACCAACAAGAGCCTAATGACATGGCATTGCACAATATCACACAAAAATAAGAAATAAAAGCTGACCTTTTCTGGCTTTAGAGCTGAATTATTCAAAAACCCAAAACCAACTTTAATTTGGAATTCTCTGGTTTTATTTTTCTCTTGTGGAGTTAAGCAATGGCCAATTTTTTTTTTCTTCAGAAAACAACATTAGCCTTTAACATTTTTCAGAGAGCCATATATAATTAAACCTTCAAGTGGAGAAAAAAGCCCAGCCAGTTATCAGGTCTGTTCCCTCAACTAGAGTACATACATCTAATCTCTGCAGGTGGTGTGTGTGGACTCCTGAATCAACTCTCGCCTTTCACTGTCATCAGACAGCTCGCAACAAAGCGAGCCGGCAGTGAACTCTATTATAAAGGATTTATTCAAACAGAATAGGGCCAAAGGAGGGAAATTTCCAGAGACATTTGTCACACGTCTTGTCATCCAATTTCCTGAAGGTTCCCCAGAGGTTGAAATGGGGCGTTGAGGCTTAATTTTAAGGGTTCTCCCTGCTATTGAGAGGCATTTGCATTTCATGGGAGGACTGGGACACTGGAGACCTGGGGTGTGATGGAGAGTTTTAAGACTGCAGTATGAAAGTGTGTCAGCACATTGCTGTACAGACATGAAGTTATCCAAGATAAACCTGTGTTTAGCTGTTGCAGCTTAAAATCTTAAATCATTAAATCATAGTCAGGTTGCCGAAAGGAGCTCTTTTTCCCCAACCATGCTTGCGCCAAGATATTTCATTTCATAACTGAGGAACAAATGTCCCACGGGTAGCTTCCGGGTAATCTCAAGAATCAACATGTTAGTGGCACTTAGAAGCAGACCACATAAAATATTCATTTAAAGAGATAGTTCTGTGAAAAATCATTTCCTTATTCTCGTGTTGTTCTATATGACTATCTTTCTTGAAACAAAAAAGGAGAAATTATGATTGTGGTGGTCGCTTATCTGATATAAATACAGTTAACTTGACTTAACTTGACTTGGCTTTCAATCACTTCCGAGCACTATACAGAAGTCCCAAACTGAATATCTTTACGTGTCTAATGTCAAAACTTTTGTCACTTTTTTGAAAACTGTACGTGATTGTACTACATCAACTTATTCAATTTTTTTTCTTCGGGGCTCTAATAGAGTAAAAAATATGTGCAGATGATGACAAAACCTTCATTTTAACATTAAAACAAGATTCCCCCTTGAAAAGTACAAGACAAAAAAATAGTATGCAAAACTAAAACATGACTAAAACTAAAACTATATTTTGTATAATCTGCCTTTAGTGCAGCACTGCGTCAGACTGGCCTTGTCTATCTTCCAAATCAAATCAAATGGCTTATGCAAGAAAATGAGAACAAATGTGGCACAGAAAACTTATCTTCATCATTCCGCTGGGTGACATTGTATTCTGTTTCTTTAATCTAAATATCTGTGATGCCGCCTTTGCATCTCTCCAATTTCTCTATCATTTTACAGCTGGATGTGATCAGGAAGCGTTAGGCTGCCTCTCGTATTGATTCTCACAGCTTGATGGCTCTCTTCAGGTTTAAAAAGTGCCTGTGCAGATAGCGTCTTATAGCTTTCCACAATAGTCCAACCCCTGGAGACGTGATGGAGGAGTGGAAGATTACACTTAGCCTTCCCCATCTCCCCATTCTGGAAATTCAATCAAGGGCCGCTACATCCACTGTGGACATATTAATGCACCAGTGCCGAGCCTTTTTCTTTCAATTTTTTAGGTCCGCAGATATAAAAAATGAAATAAAGTTAACTGTTATGGACAGCCACTATCCTCACAAGACAGCAGAAAAAAGGCAAAAGTAAAAAGGATGTTGCTTGTTTCTTCTAGAGCGGACTGCTGTGTTAACAGAAAGAGTGGGTTAAGATGTCTCAAGTCGAAAATCACATACAGTACATGAGGCATGTACTAACATGAACATGTTTCAAAGGACTGAGAAGTACTCTTTGGGGGAATAAATAAGTACAAATACAAGAAAGCATTTTATTTAGAGGGAGTCTCCTCTCACTGGCTTTAGTATTCTTATAAAAGACCTTGACATTTCTTACAGGATTTGGTCCTCTTGTTTGAAGGACCATAAAGGACCGTAATGTACAGTAATATTACACAGCGGTTCTAAGAGGGTGAAGGAAAAATCCAGTAATCATCAGTAGTACCTTCTCTACAATTCACTGTGAAGGGAGAGTGTTTTTCCTGCATTTGCCAAATGCTACTTATTAGTCTTGCCGGTTCATAAAGGCTAACAATGAAGGGATGGCAAAGCCTTTGATTTCCTCTGTGCGTGAAATGGGTGTGAAATTACCGGTGTGGTGCATGTGTCTGAGAGGAAAACCAGAATATCTGAACACAACCTTGGAAGAGAAGTTGGAGGGTCAGAAATGAACACAATTGTGGTCTTGGGAGGAAAAACTCCCAAGAATTTCTAATGTGCACAGACACAGATCAGACAGTTGCACACTAATACAGTGTAGTTTGTAAATAAATAACTTTTTTATGAATTAGTCAAAATAGCTTATTAAGGAGTCTCAGACTCATCTGTCTAAAATGACTCACTTACTTACTGAATCAGCTATAGCAGTTGGTGAAATAAGGGACGGTCCTCTCACTGTACTGTGTCATTACAAGTAATGAGACTACGATCAGTGTAATAAAGCTGTTCGGTTCTGGGGTCAACCTGCAGTCAAATCCTGTAGGCTAACTACAACTTTCATTTTTAAACCATTTCACAGTTTTAAATTTGAGATATGACACTGGGAATTAAAAAAAGTAATGTTACATGGATCCTTTTTTCACATCCCACAGGAAATTCCCAAGAGATAACATGGCCTAAAAATGCTAATTCTCTTCTGGGTTTTAGGACTACAAACCGGTTCTTGTCTAGTTTTGTTACTAACTTCATAAGTTACTTCAATACTTTTTCTTGTAACATATTTTCAATTTTATTTATATATTTACATAAACAACAGTTTAAGGTATAATATAGTTAGAATCAATTGGTGCTTTTTTAAAAGTGACTTCCTGTGTGTTTAAACACACCTGGCGATAAAGTTCATTCTGATTCTAAAGTAACAACAACTGTTAAGTGGAATCTCAATTGGAAATTCTTTGTAATGCCTCTCATGACAGAAATTGCTGTAACTATTGTAAATGCCAGCAGTGAGTGTAGACAGTAACACAAAGCATTAGGTGTGAAGTTTCAAGCAAACTTTGCGTTTGGGGATTTAGTTTCCTCTCATCTGTATCACATTCATCTGTAGCCCATTGCTTTCTTAGACTTCCTTATAATCCAGCAGGAGCAAGATTTTTCCCTCAGCCATCTTAAATGAGCAACTGGAATAATGTATCGCCAAGTGACCATCGATCGGTGCTGATTGATACAGCCATGGATTCCTTACCAAGCAATTTTAGCAAAGGTTCGGACAAGAGCTGCTACACAAAAGCAAGGCAAAGTAAAGTTTACTGCAGTTTTTAAAGGACATGCATTGATTGGCTCAGTCATTAGGACAGATGAATAACCTTAAAGAAAAAACTCTACAGTACCCAAAACAGACCAACAGCAAGAAGACAAATACACATTAAATACACTTCAATTTATTATATTTTTCATTATATATTTTTATGTATAAGAAACAAAAATATGTACAGAACATTATCACAGTGTCTTATCACAGTCATTCCCTCCAATATATTCTGTCAAAATTGACCTAGTATTACTTATCATGGAAAACAGGATTTTGCTTGCCCTTTGAGAATAACAGTTCAATGAACTATATAGACATACCCTCATATTCACAATGCACACTCTCCTCTAGTCCACCCAGGTCATTAACTTAACTACCAGGCAAAATATGAAATCTTCATAGTATTAACATTAGAACCATAGGGATATTATCATATCACTGCCCACATTTACATATCATCAGACCTGGCCTGATGAACTACAACACGAAACACATGAGGAGGTTAGCCAATCATAAAAGATCATTTAAAAGCTGTAAAAGTATTAAAGGTGCAATCAGTAATTTTATTCTATGCTGTTAGATTGAAAAACCTAAGTGCTTTTAAAAAAACTTTAAAAAGGATTATTACTTTTTAAATAAAATTACTTATAACCATGGTTTTTAAATGGCTTTAACCCAAGGTTAAAAAAGATATTAAGCCAGGGTTAAGTAAAGCTTGAAAAGTCTATTGAAAGCCCTGTTTGTGAATGTGTGTGTGTGCGTGTGGTTCAGAAACTTTTGCAGAGAGTGCAAATGCCAAACCTCAGGACCACCTACCTGCAATACTAGCGAAGATTTCGCTGATGCCAATGAGGATATATTGAGGCACCTGCCACCATATGGGCAGATCAGCTGCATAGTATGTAGCTCCACCGAGTGACTGCTGGATGGGATCTCTTGAGTGAACAATCTCCAGCCTCTTCGTTTCTAAAATGCCTGAGCAGGGCAAGAATGAGAGACACAGTTATGAATGACTAATAAATACCCCATAATTTCATCTGCTATCATTAAATTATTTTATATTATATATAATCAGCATTCTATATTAACCATCAGCCAAATGACCCTTCACAATCAAGTGAAAAAGTCTCATTACAGACTGAACATGTATGTGCGTGTTTCTGACTCAGTGTATGTTATATAAGTGTATGCACGTCTGGGGAGAAGGTGAAACAATGAATGAAAAAGGTATGCAACAGTCCATTAATGGATTAAATGTCAGGTCGATAGCAATGCTATTCGCAAGTCAAAAACAGCTTAGCTCCCACACACACACACACACACACACACACAAACAAACACACAAACAAGTACATCAGCCTGGGTTTAGCAGGTAATCAGGCAGGGTGACAGAAGCAGAGATTGCCGGTCTGATCTATCTAAAAGCTTGATGAAATAATAACCATATTCCAGACTCATAACTTATTGTAAAATCTTGGAAACCTTCCATCACATAGATTTACACATAACCCCATATTTGATATGTGTTTCCTGCACCACTATTGACCGGCGATGCTTCATTATTGCTGATTCTAGAGCACCACAGCAACATCATACAGTCAGAACTGAATGAGATGAGATATAAAGATCGTACTGTGAAATTGTTGCATACAGTATGCGTTTCTACTGCCTTCACTGGCTACACACAATGTAACAGCAAGCAGTTATTTTAATGAATTGGTTAAAATAGAGATTTTTTAGCCATGGTCATTTTTAAATAAACAATGAAACTGAATACTTGATATATATGATAAAATAATAATATATATTTTAAAATATACTTAAAAAGTATGTTACAGAAACAGTATTGGTTTGATTTGTGTGTAGTTAAAACAAAATGAGGGGTCTATAGGAAACATGGATAGAATATGAACTTGTTTTTTCATACCATCAAAACAGAACATTCCAAGAACTCAAAGTGCCACAGTTAACAAAACACTTCTCATCTTTCATCTCCTATTCCCACCCAAAAACTGACTGTGACTGTGGTGTGTCAGATTTAAATCAGAATACAAATGATGTCTGGAATAAAAAACTTTTTGGCTAAAAGTGCAATCTGCTGCAGATTACAGGCTTCACTTCTGTGCTTCCAAGAGATTCCGAACCCAGATAGAAAAAAACATTAATTTCTGGTAAAAATGTATTGGAAGTGGAGATGCCCTGAGGCATCGTCTGCCATGTGGCGGTCATTTGTGTGTTAGCAGTTCTGTTGTTGGAGCAGCTTGCCCTGGAAATGCTCGCTTCCCGAGAGCAGAACAACAAGTGTGTCCAGGTGTGCGGGCATCATCTGTGCCTGCGGGCAGCTTTGGGTTTAGGGTTGCTCTACTGCCAAACACCCATCTGTTTGGGCAACGTTGTGTAAATGTTGTTAGGAGGGTCTGGAAGTGTTGTCAGTATTTTTAAACCCATCTAAGCCCTGCTGGGTTCAGCTAGGGATTAAAAGTGCTCCAGTAAAAGAGATCAAAAACACACATTCACACACAACCGTGATTGTCAACCCTAGAGAAAAACAACATATACACACATAACTGTAATTTTAACTCACTTTCATGTGCATTGGACCAGTGCTTTGCACAATTAAGTTACTAGTGCATTCTGTCTTTATATAACTTTATATAACTGGATTGTAAAGAGCGGGTATTTCATACCAGAACAGAACCATAGCTGAATTACAGTTTAATTATGGTGGCTTGTATTGGTGGAAAATTAAGTGACCTTGGAAACATTAAGCGAAAAACTACAAGTAGATCACGTAATTACATTTCAATGATGCATAATACGACCAGCAATCTGTGTTAAAGTAAACAGGGTCAATTGTATTTTGATGTTGACTTTAAATAGCTCATACGCATCTCTCTTTGTCTTCCCTGCTGCTTCTGGGTCCCCACAGTCACAGTGATGAGCTGCCTTTAAAAGACTCAGATAAAAGTAGCAATTATTTATCATTATTTTAAGATATTTAATTTCACACACGTCCCAGATTCTTTCAAATGTTCGTACAAAGAACTGCAATTTGCCTATAGGGCACGTGTGCCCGCAGGTGGCATTTGTGTACGTGTGTGTATGTTAATGCAGTCAGGAGAGCAGGGGTACGAGACACGGTCGTGTTGAGAGGGAAAGAAATAAACGGGAAAGGGGCCTGGGAAAAAAAAGTACTGTGGGAATACTGGTCTGATATTAATGAGGGACACTAAAAGACTCTTTTCCCAAGATATCTCATCTATATAATAAGCCCCATTAGAGGGTCCTATTATATCAGACACACACGCACTTACCACTCCATGCATCTTAATATATACACACGAACTACATCCACAATGGTCCTCCCTCACACTTACACACACACTTCTGTTGAATACATTCACATGTAGCAAGCAACCTTACACAGTAACTGAATGTTGTAGTAGTGTTTTAATGAGTCGGTGTGTGTGGAGTACATTAAGTGGGAGTACAGAGAATGGGACGCTCTCTCTCTTGAGAAAGAGAAAATGAGTCCCAATGGTTCTCATTAGTCTGATCTTTTGAACACACACACACACACACACACAGTGCATGAATGTGGTGTGCACATTCTAATTTCACATGGGTGTGCCAATGATTTCCCTGGATTTCACTCATGGCTACATCAAAGCAATGGTTATTATTAGATAACATCTGCATTGTGCATTGAATATAGACTTTCTTGCTTCTTCAGGCTGTGTTATATGATACCAAGATCATACACATCTGCATTATTTCAGAATATTAACTAAACATAGTGGGCTTTTTAAAAGACCTCATGAAATGGTGTGAAGAAGGCATTTTTCCGTGCTAAAGCATTTCCTGTTGAAATAGGAAATCTAAGTGGATTATAGCAACTGCCTTTTCCCAAATAACCTTTAGTTTACATCACAACCCTCAAACAAAGTTTTGCTATATACAGTTGCTAGCCTGAATGCAGACTGTGTTGAGGGAAGGACAAAGAACTGTATTTTTAAAAGCAAAAAGTTTAAGTCATTAAAAATGTTGGCTCATTTTCCCAGACAGTACATGTTAAAAGCAAAAACATGTTATGTTGTCTTCTTTTAGGACTACACTAGCTTATAGATGATTTTAAAGCTTTTTAAACAGGCACTGACCTAAATCTACAAAACTTCTATCTGATTTTACTTTTAAGAAAGAATAATTTGCGTTTTGTAGGTTATAGATCATACCTAGTATCAGTTTTAGACTGCAGCATTTCAGAACAAGCTTATAATTACACTATATCAAGAACAAGCTTACATTACATTCTGTGTTATTCAATTGAAAATATTAAACAAAAACGACAAACAAAAAATACAGTGAGTTTGAGCTCACTCACTGTGAAAAACAAAATGTTCAAATCGCTCATATTAACATATAAAAACTTACAATAAACACTTGAGTCGGTGCATGGTCTGTATTTGCATTGCGTCCTGTGTTCTTACTGAGAAAAACATGCACATTCGCATGCTTGTGTTAACAGTAAGGACGACTGCAGAGAAAACGCACTACATATATTGCAGACATTGCAAGGATAGCAGTGCGCTAAGTGATAGAATTTGCTAAAGCCCTTTGTATTTTGATCATGACTCATTGAGGATCACTCTTTTGACTCTGAAATGACAAAAATGCACCATAGATGAATGTTTTAACTGCAGATTGTTTAATATTATGTTTATGCACCAATAATACATATCAAAGATATATTCTTAATATTCCAGTACTAAAAGCAGAACCGTTAAGGGCGGAGCTTATCAATCCTCTGATCTCTCATAATTTAGCCCCAGGTCCCATTTAATAGCGGGTAGCCAGATCTACATCAGATCTTTGAAGTAAATGGGATTTCCTTGAGCACACCTGCAGACAAAGGTGTCAAAGTCTTACTCTGAAAACAGTTTACAGTGACAAAGTGACTTGAAGTCATTTATTTTCAATGGGAGTTGGCAATTTTCAGCACTATAAGTGACAGCCACCGTTGGCGGTGACAAAGTCGACCAGAGCTGAGCTTTATGCAAATAAGCAGCGATGTGATGCAGCGACTACCAATGCCTCATACACAAGATGTTTAGTAGGGACAAGCTAGCAATCAAAAGAACAGAAAGTGACCTCCAGCAATTTAATCATGTCAGCGTAAATAGGGCTGTAAAGATGTAAAGATCTCAAAGATCTTTACATGAAAATGAACCAAGGCCAGAAGTTTAACACGTCACTCAGAAAGCCTCTTCATGTTTAAGTGGTTGGCCAGAATAAGCTGCAAATGTGAACCACACAAGCGTGGCCAGAGACTGGACCTTTACAGACATTACAGTCATTTTTGTCAACAGGAACCAATATATTAAAGTGGGAGCAAATCAGCAGCAGCAGCAAACACCTGAAAATCTGCCATCATCCACCAAATCACTTGACGTCAATCTCGCACAGTTTTCACTGTCTGGAGTTTTTCAGAATTTTGTGGTGTTTACCGTTTAAAGAATCCCTCGTGATGACTACAAACCCGCATTCATTCGATCTGACGGCAGCCGAGACAGAAGATGAATTTTAAAACGTCTGAACCTCTCTCTCCCTCATCACACGGAGCCTGACAGTGGTTTGAAAGAGTCAGAGAGAGTGAAAGAGAGCAAAAGAGAGACGAGGAGGGAAAGAAAAATATTCATACTTTCTCACACTCCACAGCGCATCTCCCAAAACTCATCTTGCTCAGAAAGAGCTTTAGTCTGAAATATGTCAATGTCTGGATGTAGCACACACTGTCAGGCTGACTAAGCTCGGTTTAATCCACTGGGCTGAGCTGGAATTGAACTGGGGACTGACTGGAGTACTGGGATGCAGTCACAGCGTACGATGAGATACCGCCGACCTGTCAGCGGTGTCTTCTTCTACAACCTCTGAACATGCAGTGCAGTACTTTCTAAATGTGTGCCTCAAACTTTTGTGTGTTTGGACGTGATCTCAAAAAGTGACTTTTCGAAGTGAGGCATCAACAGTGCACAGGGTGTCAGAAAGTCTCTTCTTCAGAGGGGTTGTATGAGAACGCTTGGAAAGAATGTGCTCAAATTTTGGAGATACTTGGCCTCTCAAAACCAAGTGAGCTGGCTTTCTAACAGTGTTTTTGGGCATCATACGTTTTCTTCTGGTGTAAAGTCATTTTAAAATGTAGTTATCAAGATTACGCTAGCATCTAAAATCAGTTTCTACAGATTTACATAAAATGGCCATAAAATTTTATAGCAACAAGTAGGGATCAGAAATAAATGCATTTTTATTTTATTATTATGTTAAGTATACCGCAAAAGAAAAAGTTACACCAAATAATTAATTAGGTTAAATAAACAAAAATAGCAACAATATACACTCTCATACACCTACCCCTAAAAACATAATTTGGCCAAAATCTGATGTAGCATAGTTTATCTGACATAAATGGTCAAAAGTTCTGTCAAGTTAGGCAGGCAGCTCACTAGGTTGAGTACTTTTTTACTTGTTTTTCCAAATTTCCTCTTTAAACATATGTTAAAAGGGAACAAGAAAATAATTTTAAAAAAGTGCTGATTATGTTCAAGGAAGGTGGGCTGTATGAATATTAACTGTCAGAACTAGCATGAATATAGATCTGCTTTCTGCAGGGTTCAATAGAGCCGACTTCAGGATGCACAGCAGTGACAGAATTCAAAGGAGAGGTCAGTGGCCTGTGTGAATGTGTCAAGAGCGTGAGTGTTTGTGTGTGTTCAACACCAAATTTCAGCCATTGGACGCTACACATCACTGATCTTGGGGTTTCTGTACTTTATCTGACAGTGAATGGCACTGTGGTAACTCATCTTAGATAAATAGGGTTCCTTAGTTAAAGTAAGCAGAATTAACAATAAGTAATCCACATAATTAAATTTAGGTTTTGTGAATTCAGCTGTGTATTGTTATTAATACTTTAGATAATTATGTAAACATTTATGTGTTTAGACAAAGGACATAAAAATCTAAAACTAGTAGGGACAGACTACTAGTTTTTACACACATTTACACTTTTCTACTTAACTGGTAATATTTTTAATATCGGGACTACCAATAAACACTATCTGGTGGGTCACTAAAGAATACCACTTCACAACAAGATTACACCACTGTGAGTTTAACAGGAAACCACACTAAATCAATTCGATTTTAATGTGAATAATGTGCATAGATTATTTGCCTTTTAACACAACAGTAATTGAGGCTTGAGGGAGATTACAGGTGTTACAGAAATAATTGCTGTAGTATTTTAAGATAAATTACTTTCATAAAATTTTCATAATGCATGTTTTTTAATTGTTATAGTCTAACGACGATGATTATGTTGTGATTCATTTGTTGTCTAAAAACGAGTAAGTAATTTCTGCCATAATTAGTCTGTTGCATAGTTGACTCTCAGATTCTTTTGCAAAAATGCCAGATCTCTTGTTTGACAGATTCAAGTGTGACTATAATATTATATATTGCAAAGTACTGAATCATGACGTGTCATTACATGATTGATTCATGACATCATGACGTCAATTGCTGTACAATGATGCAATACGATACAAAGGTCTTTAAAAAAAAATAAGACTTTGTGTGTAAAGCAGGTCTTGGTTTTTTTAATTGTTTTGAAGTCCAGTGAAGGGTTCATGTGTGTGTTATTATTCTACAGGAAACAAAGCACACATATGAGCATGTGAGCATATTATATGAACTACAGTACCCTGATGGACTTCTGAAACAAACAAACACATACATTAAAATTGTTTTGCTGTATCACAGTAAAACAGTCCAACATCTCCTAGGTTGTTAATATGTACATGTGAAGCTTGCTACACTGTACCCTTAAACTGTGTGAGAAAAGAAATAAACTCAGAATCGCAGATTCGCAAGACTCACAGATTCGCAAGACGCGCAGATGCGCAGATTCGCAAGACTCGCAAACTCACAAGACTCGCAGATTCGCAGACTCGGTCACAAATCTTTGCTGTGTGTGATTTGTAAGCAACACCTTTAATAATTCGTTCAATACACGTCAAAAGTGAATATGTGTGCTTGTGTGTTGACTCACCAGCTGCCACAGCTGAACACATCACAAAGAACATGCCCACAGCGATTCTCTTCAGAGGGGAGGGCAGCAGGCCTTTGCGTTTCAGGATGGGGTCTACCACTTTATCCTTGAGGGGGATCAACATCAGGATCAGCACGGCATCAAACATTGTTAGCCAAGCCGCAGGGAAACGGAAGGTACTCTGGAAACAATAAGGGAAAATGCTTCATGTTCACAGATCTTTAAATAAGAGGAAAAAACAGTGAGCAGGGAACAGCTGGTTGAAAGGCTGTGGGTTTATGTGTAGGTCACTCATAATACTCTCATTCTTCATTCTTTTCAATCTGTCCTTCCATTGAGAAAGTAAGTATTACAGAGGGAGGGAGAGAGAAAGAGAGAGAGAGAGAGAAAAAGAGAGAGAGAGAGAGAGAGAGAGAGAGAGAGGATGACAGAGACGCTGCAGAAAACCAAATCATTCCAGCAACCTTAGCGCCCTCATGTGGTCAGTGTTAGACAACTGCTGCAAACACTCTGCCAACAACTACAACCCCCTGTGCAGCAACAGACAGAGGGACAGGTCTCTTAATAGCCCATAAAATCATTAATCACTGGCTAAGTACTTTAACATCACATGGGGATTTACTATCACGAGGCAAAGCACCTGTCTGATGATGAATAGCTGATGCTACACTCACATGTGAGAGAATGTGAGAGAAAATTTAGCATTCAATGCTGTGGAAGGGTCCCGAAAAAATCTCTAGAGGCAAACGTGTGCGTTACTTGCATTACTAACTTATGGCATTAATTAGGAACTAGAACTGTGCATTTTCTAAAAATAAAAATGTGAGTGCCGCTTGCTTTGCACATCTCGTTGTCACAAGACTAGAGCATTATGGGTAATTGCCATGCTTTGCTATACAGTGGGTGTTTTCGAAAAGTAATAATGTGTGGTCAAACCTTAACCAATGATTATTTACAATTTTTTTGTTCATTTCGATTCTGCAGGAAACCATTTCTGCTCATTTCCTGTAGTGGCAGGGCTTGATGCTTTGAATGATGATGCTGCTATATGTTGCTGTGAAAAAAAATTAAGTTCCCTTTTGCATCAATGATCTGATTGGCTGAAACGAAACATAACATTTCACCATCTGTGTCCTTCACTGACGATAATCATACTTGAAACGCTGCACCAGAAGACACCCTGAGCCCTAATAAGGTTTATCATATATCCATGCATACAGGTGTGCATACGCAATTTACATCTGTAAAATAGTATTAGCCAGTTAAGTGGGGGGGGGTCATTCTGCATGTTTGAATTTTAATTAATCAGTTTAAATCAGTCCCAAAACTACTGCTGCTTTTAACACTTTCAATTCTCAAGCTTACTCCCTTATTACATACCATTTCTTTGACTAAGAACAGAGTAATTTATACATGTCTCTCTGAGCACTCTCTCTTTCTCTCCATCATCACACACGCTCAACTACTTTCTTCTCAATTTAAAATTGCAGCTTACATCATTCCATCATCATATAGTTTTCACCTACATTACTAAACTTTCTCTGTCTCTCTCTGTGGGGATCTCCTAATTAAGAACTCACAGTCTGGCCTTGATAAGACTGCACGCTAAATTCCCTTTAGGCTGTACAGCCCACTGAGACGACCAGTCTACAGCAGCACATGTTCATTTAGAAGAGGAAACCTGTGTGTGTGTGTGTGTGTGTGTGTGTGTGTGTGTGTGTGTGTGTGTATAAATGTGGAAAACTGTTCCACTCTACAACAACAGAAGACTTGCACACCTCAGCATGTACCACAGAGCACATTCCTGTACTCAGGATTGTGCAAAGTGTGTCTTAATGAAAGTCTCCAGGGACAATACACTACAATACAATATTGTCACCTAATTTAGGTTTTTGTTACTCTGCAATGCTATTAAGGTTAAGGGAGGAGTTTAACCAAAAATGAAAACTTCATTTACACACCCTAATGTCATTTTAAACCCATTATACATTCTTTACTTGTCAGAAAGCAGAACATATGGACATCACCCTGAGGCACACTGTGAGATTTTGTTTTACACTGTGTGGCGTGGGGGCTGGTATATAAGTCAGGAAGTAACCATCTTTCAACCACTCAAAAGACCGAAGCTATAACATAGCAACCACACAGAAATTGTGTGAAATTTTGCTTTAGGTGGTTTACAAGTAACTGTCACCGTAATATGACCCAGCCACAGTCAAATTCAACATGCTATTTAACTCTTTTCTATTTTTAACTCTTTTAAATTCTTTTTCACTTCCCCATCGTTTTTTTGCATTTCTTTTGTCTTTAACATGTGACTCTGTCTCTCATGCTGAAAAACTAAATTTCACAGAAATCTAACTGCCCAAACCACACATGAACATGCTACAAACAAGTCGCTTATTTAGTTACATTTGTGTCTATGCACTGTCATTGTGATGGAGCAACATGTGACTAAATTGTCACTGGTGATTGGATGGACCTAGATCTGTGTTTTGGATTAGTCATTGTGGAACCGTTTTGAGAGGATTTAACTCAACGCGGTGGCACATATATTCGGACACACTTACCTAGTACAGCGTAGATGCACACTAGCGCACACACAAAAACAAATAAACAGCAACTTCAGATGAGAAAGCAGACACAGGGTGCTAATCTGCGATTAGTGTGGTTTTGGTTCTGAAGTTAATACCCTGGTTTTCAAAGGATTTCTCTAGCTGCTGTGAGCTAGAACACCTGGAGAGTGTCCTGAACAGCTTCACTGTCCACATACACATCACAAGCACCTGCCATAACCTCAGGCATCCTGTCTGCACCACATTTAAAACACAAATAAGACCTATTTAAATGTGCTGCATTTGACAATGCAAACATTGCATCTCCCCCCTAAAATATACATACAGTACAATGTTAGACATGATTTGTTGCACCCAAAATGGACATAGTTATTTTTTCATAGTTTAGAACTGTAAATAGTGAATAATGACTTGAATCTTTGCCTGCTCCTCACATAAAGTTACCATATGGATTCTGGAGCCTTAGCAGTCTTTAAAATTTACTTTTGTGATCTACAAAATAAATGTGTTTTGGAATAACTATAAGTTTTTATACAGGAGTTAAATGCATGAGTTTTGGAATACCATGGAATTTCATGTTTGGGTGAACTGTCCTTTTAAAAAAAAAAATTATAGAATTCTGTATAGAAACATCTGTGACACAAAAACTACTGAGAAAACTACTGAGAAAAGTGACCACAGGAAAGGCAGAAAAAGAGGCCAATCCCTTTAATAATTAATCTACTCATTAACAAAGCAATTATATTTTTCTTTAAGGCCAATCTGGAACGGATCTGAGAGCACTGGCACTGAGATAGCTCTGCTCTTACCGGGCGATAGTCTGTGGAGTTGGGATCAGTTCCAGGAATTCTCAGATGGAGGCTTTGGAGATAATAAGTGGTCTGCATCTGCAAGCAAAGACAACAGCTCACATAAACACGCTGGCTATGTTTACGTCTCATTCAGTGGTAATGAACAGATTTTGCTATGATCCATTTAGCACTTGTAGAGACACTGTACTAGAATATTGCTATTGATTACAACTTGAAATGAGGCAGCAGGAGAAAACGGTAGCAATTTTTCAACCCTAAACGGTGGTCTGTTGTTTTGCGGGAATGTTCTCCGATATCTCTTCCTGCAGAAAGTCATTATGCATTCTTTTTTTTTTTCTCTAAGTTAGAGACGATGTCCTTAATTCAAACCTTAATTCAGGCCCTTAGGACTTAACAATGGCAGGCAAACTTTCTAATGTTAGGCAAGCGTCTCGGCAGACAAAACACACAGGATGACAGGCCTTCAGAAGATGCGACCTTTCGTAATTGGTGGAAGAGAATCTTCTACATGTGATGGGCTACAACACAATGATCCTTATTCCGGCAGTCCTAAACCAATTTATTATTGCCACAAAAGCAGTATTCACTGTAGGGAATTACTCAGTGCCTCTTTGGTGCAGTGGAATTTACACTTTAAACAAATTAAAAATTGCTGCCGACATGATCTCTGAAGACCACAGCTTGCAGACATTACTAGACAATGTTGTGACCATTAACCTGCAATATTTAATGTTGAATTTAACTTTATGACTTCAGACAACAGTCTAAACCTGTCCTATGTGGAAGTAAGACACAAGCAACCACAAAATGCTAGTAATGTGGATGTAAAATACTGAAACAAAAGAGACAAAGCTTGCAAAGAAACAGCCTCAACATGTATTGAACTGTATTTAGCTTGACATGGCATCTTAAAGTCAATACAACAGTCAAAGATGCAGATGTGAAGCATCTCTACATACAATAGATCTAAAATGAAAAAACTGCATGTAAAAGAATGCTTTCTGTGTGAAAACCTTAGTGTGGTTTGATAAACACGCATTGTATTTCCATGTTAAGACATTAATTTAGTGGTAAAGAGGCCCGAGGTGGTAATCATAGTGCTTTAGGATGCGAAGGTGCTCCTGTCTTTATTGCTTGTCCTTTCTCTACTCACTCCCCTGAGCAAGGCACAAATAAAGTTCTTCAAGGAAGCTCCTGTTTGTTTCAAGGGCTTAAAATCCACCCTGTCCTATAAAAGGCTCAAAATGGCACGGGCCCATCATATGTCACAGACAGAATCTCTGCTTATGAGCATCAATCACTTCTAGTTGTCATTCCAATGGCACTGTTTATCGCCGCCAGGCTTCCAACAACACCCCCCCGTCTGTCAGAGGCCTTGAGACTTCAAGCTAATAAAATATCTATGCAATTCCCTACCTATCTTGTGTCAAGACTAAGGAAAGGTTAAAAGCACATTGCCTACATAATCCCCTCCAATTTTGTAGGAACAACATCTGGCATGTCATATTTGACAAATGTGGGAGGGAATCCACTCATAAGAGCACTTACCTGGAAGTATACGGTCCAGTATGGAATAAGGGCCAGGAAAACAGGAAGTATCTTAACCAGAGCTTTCACTTCCTCCACCTTTTCTTCTGGAAATCGTCCACCGTAAGTCACTTTGGCACCATCCAGCAAAGTTGGTTTTGACCTAGAGTTGAAAGTGGGGAAAAATAATGGATTTAAAAGCATTCCGTCTTTACAGGAGTGACAACACATCATTGAAGACATGTTTCAGATTTATTTAACTTAAATGAGCAGTTTACAAGTAGAAATGCGTTATAATTTTTAAAAGTCTCTTTCAGGACCCCTTTGTTATAGACAACCTATGTGTTATAGAAAAGTTACAAGGTCTACTGGCTTTAAAAGCAAGATTTGGAATTAATAGTTCATTGGTTGTCTTTGCAAAGTTCCAAAAAGTCTTATGTTAGCACACATAATGGGAAAGTCAAAATTTTTTATGAAATCCAAGAAGTTTTAAAGCTGTGCATGTGTTAGCATATTATTCTGGTGCAATTCAAAGTGCACTACTCTGCAGAAAGAAATTCTTATACGGCTCCAGGCTTTAGCCAAGTTAAAAAGTGCCATGTCAGGTGTTTTTGTGAAGCTTTGATTCAGAGAGATGGTAAGGCACTTGACAGTAACTTATGCCGTAGAGACACAAGCCACATAAGAGAAAGACTAAAGAGGAGCATCAAAGAGAAAGATGTAAAATAAGGAATAACATCAGACTAACAGAGCCATCAGAGTTCACAGAGCATAAATCCTGTACAGCCTATTAACTTAACATTATTATTTAAGTTCTTATTACATTTAAGATTCGATAAGTTCTGTATTATATACACAGAACTTGTCGGCAGGCTAGAAAGAGGAAAAATGGGAATGTTTTGGGAAAAATACAAATCGTTTGTGTTCATTCATTATATTGTCTTCAGAATACTCTACTTTTAGCAACAGCAAGACAAACTCTTTAATTTGTTTTGTTGCTATCATATTACAGCATGTTACATCAGTAGCACCTGTAATTTCACATTTGTGTGACCGCATCACTCCAAGCTATAATGAACACATGAAGAGCTATAAGGAATAAGCTAAAATATTATGGGTAATAAATACATTGGACTGAGAAGCAGGCCTGTATTTCAAATTGCATCTGAACAGTAACATCCTACAATGGCGTGCATTAATATTGAGTTTTACATGACTAAACTGCCTTACTGGAATAAAGTAAATATAGTATTATTATAATAAATATTAGTAATTAAGGCATGATAAAGTTGATACTGGATCTGTTAGCAAGTGTAATGAACTTTGTGACCCCCATTTGATGCTCTAGAATACGTCGAAATAAAGAATTTACTTCTTAAGACTTTTTCTCACTTTTGTGTAGCCAATTGAATCAGTGCTTTACATAACCTAAGCACTAATATGGTGCACACTCCCAAATTCATGATCCTTTTTTATCTACATGGTGCGTTTTCACTGAACTTTGAATGCTATATTCTTTGCATATAACAGCAAAGTACTCATGCCTCACGCCGCACTGTTCAAAGAACTTTCTATAGAAAATATTAATGTGGTGGATGATTGGGCTTAACAACACAATTCTCTTTCATCATCAGTATTTTTAGTAAAGGAAATCTAGCCCTCACCTAAGGAGACTTGGTTCTTTTGGGCCACGCCCACAGAGGGCTGAGCCCAGGATCCGGAACATGTCACTGAAGGCACTGCCGTCCGCAGGTTTGGTGATGAAAACTGTCCGGCCAAGAAAGAAGACAAGAAGAGACACCCCAAGACAGACCGCTGGGATGATGTAGCCGATTGAGAAGCTAATGTTCTGCTGAATGTAGGCCACACCACCCAGTGAGAGGATGGCTCCCAGATTGATGCACCAGTAGAACCAGTTAAAGAACCGTCGTGTTGCCTCTGGACCTCGATCTTTCACCTG
>JAZGTK010002987.1:0-29086 GCA_036877625.1 Ambastaia sidthimunki | reverse complement strand
TAAGAATACAATCTTGCTCTGTTACTATTATGCCCTTAAGCAAAGATCTTATTCCCATGAGGATCATCTGACCCTGATACTGCAAACAATCCTAAATAAAACATGTCTGCTAAACATCTGCTAACGTTGTGTATATACACATACAATAAAAAATGTGTATGTTTTATCTTTTAAAATGAGAATGTTTTGTGTAAATGGCTGAATTGATGGGAATCTGAAGAAACGTGTGCAGATAAATCTGATTTTATTTTCTTGTACAGATGGCTCTGTCCCGAGGCAAGCAGACACGCTTCTTCAAAAGCGTTTCCACGATATGGGCCAGAGCACAGACGCCTTCAGCTCAGTTCAGTATGTGGGCACTCGAACCATCACTCCCCCTACAGACTACTCAGAGTTACTGCATGTAGTCCATCAGCAGGTGAACAACACAGCCACACGGGCACCGCGCCAGCCTGCCATCGTGTTCAGCGCTCTGCAGGTACTGTGGCCCCTCATGAGTGTGTGTGTGCGTGTGTGTGTGTGTGCAGTGGCCCCAAAAAGTATTCAGCCACTAAAGCCATACTTTAAAATGTACAAATGTCATTGCATTAGGTAATTACATTAGATTTAAGTAGAAGTGGCATTTATTTTAGAGAAACAGAGCAATATATTTATAGGTTTGAAATTAAGACATAATTAACTCCAACCAAAGCAAAACAGAAAAACTACATAAATTTATATAAATGCATATATACAAAATCAGTTTGCAAACAGACAAACAAAAATGATCATCAAGGCTGGTCCAATCCTGTTAAAGAAGTATAGAGAAAAGAAAACAATAAAACACACCATCAGAATACTAGAAGTACATACAAAGGTTTGATTTTACCATCCAAAAATACATTCTGGGGCCATTGTACGTGCATGTGTGTGTTCTCCATTGTCCACCGTGCATGTGTGTGAATCCGAGCTTTACTGCTCTGTTCTCTCTCAGGCTTTGAGCGACAGGTTCTGTGGCGAGATCTCAGATGACAAAATCAACATTTGTTCCTTCTTTCCTGATGAATATTTCACTTGCCCATCAGCCTGTCTCAGCTGCAAGTAAGTTCACGTCTCGTACTCAGAGCAGTAGATGGAACGGGCGTGTTGAATGCGCCACACTGATGCAGCGTGATTGCCGAATAATAAGCCAGAGGAAATTGCTGCATTGTAATACAGCAGGCTTCAATATGAGCGCATACACACCCAGCAACTTCATAATCTGATGATTCACAGATACTGTATATTCAGATTGTGGAGCTTTTCAGCCAGACAAATGTGCTGCAGAGAGTCACAAAGGAAACAGAAGAAATTCTAGATGCACTTGAATATAATTACATTTTGAGTTTCCGTTTAAGCTTGTGTGTAACCTTAAGCTGAAGCGTGTCATTTTTTTATGTTAATATACTTTCTGTTTAAACTTATCAGACAGAAAACTCTTAAGAAATCTATTTGTATATTGATTAGAATGCGACCGTGTGCTTTCACACCATTGCTATGTTTGTGCAGATGGAGGAATGGTTCAGGAAACCAGTTTGAAAACAGCCGTTATTTTTGCAAGTTGGTGCAATGACGTTAGTAGCTTAGAAAAGACACACTTCATGTTTAACAAACCAGTAAAGTTGAGGAACGTTTGTGGACAAAGATGTGCAAAATCACAGCTAAACTCTCTGAAATGTCTCCGGCTTTAGTGTCCGATGTAAAAATGGAATGAACCACCAGAAAGATGGCGCCCCCCACATGGCTGATGGACTGTGCCAGTACAATCACCAATACAACAATAAAGTTCTCATCTGCAAGGTAGCAACATCTCCCTACCTTTGCTTTGAACTGTTTGTTATTATTGCTTGTTTACTCCATATCAACTGATGTTTAACTTATTTTGGATAAGGGGCTGAAATGGATTACGTTTAGTTTACCATCACTTATCACTACTTACTTTCAGGTTTAATATGGATTAGATAATAAATTAATAAAGGTTTAATATGGGTTAGATTTCTCAGTTTGAAAGGCAAGTTAACCCTGGCGAACCAATTCTGTTTCTCATATAGAGGTGCTATGAGAGTGGAAGGGAAGTGATTGTTGTGCCAAAAACATCTGCCACTACAGATAACCAATGGCTTGGGCTGGCCAAGTACGCGTGGTCGGGGTAAGTGAGATGTTTGTGCTCTTAAGATGGACTTTAAACCTGGTCCTCTTACACACACACCAGCCTGATGTTTTTTCTGCAGTTATGTTTTGGAGTGTGCCAGTTGTGGCATCATCTACAGAAGCAGACAGTACTGGATAGGGAACCAAGACCCAGAGGGCAGTGTGGTGCGGCCAGAGATCAAGCACGTGTGGCAGGGGGTGGGTTGTTACACTGTCCTTTCCCTTGAGTTTCAATGCGGTCATTCTATTGATGTTAACAAGAGCTCGTGTTTATTTTGCGCTTCTAGACTGACGTCTACCAGACGGATCATCAGAATGCAGCTCAGCGGGTTTTGGATGGAATGAATTATATAATTCAGTCAGTGACGGAGTACAGTTCAGGCCCTACCAAAGCTGTAACCGCCTGGCTGACAGACCAGGTGGCTCCGCCCTACTGGAAACCCAACGCTGACATCACTGTGAGTTTTATTGTTTACTCACCATCACTGTGTTCCAAACCCGCATGCCAAACCCAGATTTTGAAGAATGTTGGTACTGGGTTTTTTACACAGTGAAAGTAAATGGGGACTGAGAGTGTCACTAACATTTTGGTTGAAATATTTTCTTTGGGTTTCACAGGTAAAATAAAGTTTGTGTTTGGAATATGGGTTTGGTACAACATAAGGGTGATACAATTTTGATTTTTTTTTTCTGGCTGAAATGAATTTAAAAAATTTTTGAATTTGTATTAAAAAAGAAAACAGCAATCCAGGTGGCCTCCAAAAACAAAACATGATAGCTCTTGCTTTGGTATTTTGATGAAATAATATAGACAAAATATATTATGCAATTGTTTAGGGTGGAAAATCTTAATCTCTGGCATTTTCTCTGTGTTGTTGTCAGAAATGTCACGGGTGTAAGAGGAAGTTTGAAGAAGCAGAGAGGAAACATCACTGTCGAGCGTGTGGGGAGGGCTTCTGTCAGGCCTGCTCCACCCACAGTATGCCCGTGCCTGAGAGGGGCTGGGGCGCGGCCCCTGTCAGAGTGTGTGATGCCTGTTATCGTCAGGGAGGGGCCCCTCATGCTGAACAGGGTGAGAAGTTTTTAAAGTTATGCTAGTTCTATATATTTTGTATCACATGTTTATTATATTGACTGTACATTATCTTATACATATCATACATAACCTATTTTTTTTGGTTCTCGCTCCGTTTTTGCACATCTTGACCCATTTTGAGAACATTAGAGAACATGTGGCCTTTGTCAAAAAATGTTCTCCCTGGATTAGTGAGTCCAGACAGTTTTAAATCTCCTGGTGTTGGATGTTGACTGTTTGGATGAGTTGAGACGATACATTCTCTCCCCTGCAGTGGCCCAGATGGAACACCAAGCACTAGTCGCCCGCAGAGTGACGGAAGTAGCTCAATCCACACTTGATATGGTCTATAATGCAGTGGAATACCCCCTGTGTGAGTGTTAAGCATCTGAATTTACACAAGGAAATTAGCTCTGTATGTTTTTCACTGCTAGGTTTTACTTAACCATTCTCTTCTCTCTTGCTCTTCCTTTCTTCACATCTTCCTCTTCACACAGGTTTTGTAAAGGGAGTCGCAAGGCCGGAATATTGGGTGCCGGATGATGACATCACCCAGTGCTACTGCTGCACCGAGCCTTTCACCCCCAGCATGTCAAAGCACCACTGCAGGGCATGCGGCCAGGGTGTGTGTGGCAGCTGCTCCAATAAGACTAGGCCTGTGCCCTCTCGTGGCTGGGACCACCCGGTGCGGGTATGCGACGGCTGCGCCGAACGCAGAGATTTTCTGTGATCCCCTAAATGCCGGAGACGCTGCTTTGCACCTGCAGCACCATTCGCATTACATGCAGCACGGTTAACCCTTTATTTACTGTTCTGTCCTCACACAACTGCTGCTGGGTGATCAGAACCAGCTTGCAGGCCTAATATTGTGTGAATATGAAACGGATGCAGTGGTGTAGATAAAATCTTTGGCCCTTCAAAGCATTAAGCTGCACAATTTTTATCTGAGAATGAAAAATAGAAGGATGATTTTAATGGTTTTGGTAGATGTGGTGAACATGGCAACTGAGAATCTTATTGGCTAGTGCTGGCACTGAGTCACTTATGATATGCATTACTGTATGTGAGAATTGTGTTGATAAAACACCTTAGTTTTTTTTTATCACAAAGATTTATTCTCTGAAAACTATACAGTAGAAGTCAGAGAATTAGAGAGTAAATATTAAAGCGGTAGTTCAACCAGAAAACAAATTCTTTTATTATTTTACTTTCCTGAGTTGAGTAACTGGAGTTGCATCATTTAGATACACACGAGTGGCAAACATTTACATCTTGAATTTATGCAAACTTTTTGTAAAGACTTGAAGCCAACAACTGCAAGAAAAGCTTTCTTTTTAGATCAATTAAATGTTGCTGTGGTCCTTACACAGAACTGTCAGATGGGTTCATAAGACTTCCAATATAGCACAAGTTCTTTTTATATATCTTAAGAGGCCCTGTTTACATTCATAAGCATAAGTAATATGAGTAAATATGACAGAATTTAGTTTATGGATGAACTAACTTTATCAGAGATAAATATCTGCTATCTAATGCCTTTAAATTTGAAATGGTTTTATACATCATTTCAGGAGAGAAATATCTTTAGTGACTGTTATGTAATGTGATTATTATGAATTTGTACATTTGGAAGTCTAGAATTCACATTCCAGTTGATATACAGTTTATCCCATGTTGGTTCCTGGGCTCATATCTCCGTGTTTATCTCACTGTTTATCTCTGGGCTCATATCTCAGTCTTTTTCTAAAGTAAGTATCTGATCTTAGGTGTCTTAAGTGGTCAGTTTATCTTTAGAGCCATATAATCTTAAGGAGGCCCACATATCGCCTGTTTATAAAGCATGCTGATGTCAGTCTGAATGATTTTCATTTTGCATTAACCTTCAAAACTCACACACAGATATTTATAGTTTTAAGACATGTTAAGTCATGCTCACAGACATTTCTGCTTGGTTTAAGGAATAATATGCGTTAGCAGCACAAACGCTGTTGATTGGATTCCCAGGGAAAAAAGGGGAACTGATAAAATAATCACATGATTTTTTTTTTTTAAACAAAGTGAAACTGGGCAAGAGAGATAATGTTTAAGTGAATGAAGACCATAAACTTTATCATTTAGTCTTTAATTTACTATCAGTTCATTCTCACTCTCAGAACTGAACTCTGAGTTCATTCAAATATTAAATTCTTGGTCAAAATATTGTTTTATAGGATTATCCTGTGGTTTGTGAATGTGTCTCCTCTTGTACATGATTATAATTGCTCATCAAATGGCTTCTTTTTTCATGTTTGATTTTGGATTGAGTGAATCCGCTTTGAATTTCTTAACTAAAATGTTTTTATACAATTCAGTTTCAATACTTTGTACTTTTTACATCATCAGTCTTCTATGAAGGATTTAACCAAAGCAATGGTTGTACATGTATATAATCTGCATTTGACCATCCTTGCAATCTGGTTTTGAATGGCCAGTACCATTTCTTTGGCTTTTCAGAACATTAAAGCTATTTAAAACATCCCACCCTTCTGTTTCTGTTTGATACCTTTATACCTTTATATATGGAAAATAACAGGCTATAGGTGGCTATATAAGGGGTCATCGGGAGGTAATGTTCCAGATTTCCTACTCAAGGGTCCTAAATAGATGAAACAGGCTCAAAATCTGATTTAAATCATGGAGGTTGTACTCGCATTTCCTCCATTTATAACATTACTGTCTGGCAAGCAGCCCAGCTTATCACATCTACAGGAAACTGTGGGTGTATTGATTCTGCTGTTGTAACTGTGAGCAGTACTGTGATAATTATTGAAAAATGTATAAAGTATATCAAAAGAGAGCTGAGTGACTGTCACAGTTATCATACAAAGGTGTGACTATAGTCAGTGGCCATATATTTTATTATCAGTCTTCTTATGCAGTTTATTATAAAAAAAAAGGTGGCTAAAGGCAATATATATATGTATATATATATATATAAATATAAGTATTTGCAGTAAAATGTATTGACAGTAATATCAGGAATAATAAATACACAGGAGTGATCAAATAAACCAATAGGATGTTATCAGCCGATGACAACAATCTTGAAATGGTGGAATTTAGGCCTGTTCATTCTAGTTTACTGTATTTACTTCTAATTCCAGTCTAATTCACTTCCATACTATTATATTACATGCACTAATGGCATAAAAAACATTGTTTTAATTGGTGATGCTTATTCATGGTAACATTTTTACATATAGTAAATATTGTCACATAATCATTAATTTAATTCGTCTTTCCTATGATTTAAGTAACATTAAACATTAACAGGTAAATGCAATGTTTGTCTAGGTTGGTTTTCTATGGGCCATTTAATTTCACGAGCACAATGTAACCACCAGAGGGAGACAACAGCTCTCCCATCACCAGACACTTTGAGTCGTCCATTCATAATTTTACGATTATATGTTTGTTTTAGGGCAGTTTATTCGTCCTGCAAGGTAGACAGAGTTTTAGACGTGTTTTAACTACGATTAACTTCGATAACTACGATTCTTCTTTAACGTGTAGGTCTATGGGATTTTAAAATAGCATTCTGTTTTCAAACACAGAGAGATTAGCAAGTGAAACAAGTAGGCTATCCAATATGAAAACATTAGCATATTATTATTTATGAAAGTCTATAAATATGCATTGTCTTTCTGAGACTTTATTGCATAGCCTACTTTAACTTACTGTATCATGGCTGTTCCGGAGATCTATGGCTTTCTGTGACTATCAAATGTAATTATTTTTTCATATCATCACTTTCTTTGTAATAAATATAAAATATATTTTTTTTTTGATAGATCAGTATTTTAAATGGATTGAATGTTCATATTTTCTTTCATCAAACACATTTAGATGTGACCCACAAGGATTGCCAAGGCAAGCGAATGACAAAACTGGCCTTACGAGACACTGTAACTTTAAAGATGTCATGTAAATCTTTATAACCATCTTTTCTTGACATCGTGTATATCTTATATCATAGCATGGGATACTGCGTGTGTGTGTGTGTGTGTGTGTACATGCACATTTTTTCCAAAGTCCAATATATTCAATATATAACGTACAGTAAGTCCATCACTGCTCCTACACCAAACTATATCAGTCTCCTTTCAAATGAATAACACAATTTGCATAGAGAGATTAGTCCACCGCTTGTCATACAGTGTTTGTTTATCTCATCCTGCAGATGTACGTGCCTGAACCATGAGCTTTAGTATGCAGTATAATGAAGATATGCCATGTGCCAGTTTAGCACTGAGCATTATTTCAAATTCCTAATCCCTATTCTGAACGCTATTATTTAAACTGACAGGCAAACCGCCTCTCACGGTTTAATGTAAATTGTAAAATGTAATCAGAGCTTTTGTGTATTATACACAGCAGTACATACTGAAAACATTGCATCATTGCAAAAACTACTGCATCCGTTAATGTAAAACATTATTTGTCCTTCCTTATACAGTAAGTCTTTGTGAGTTTAATTTATATCTGAGGCCCTGTGTTTTTCTGCTTACTGTGGCTCTTTTAAGATGTTTACTAATCGCTGTTTCCCTTCTGTATCCATGGTGACTCATCCCGCACTGTCCTGTTTTCTGTCTCATTGACACAGTCGCTCTGGTGGTTGTATGGCAATAAGTGGACAGTCACCACCGTAGAAAAGATTCGCTGATGTTGAACATTTAACAATTTAGATGCTGAGCTTTTACTGACACAAAAAGGCACTAATGGCAAGTTCTGTCAGTCTGTGGGACTGTATAATCTCAAAGTCCATTCATAAATCTTGTTAAAGGGGCTCTAACATATTAAAGCTGTCACTGTTACATTTTTGTCTTTCATAGCTCTGGACCACACTGAAGAATTTCATGTTGTTGTGATTTTCAAATCTAAACATTTCCATGAGAAACATGCTTTTGGATCTCACAAAAACATTATTTAACACACTGACAAAATAATTTTGTTTATATTATATTATTTATTTATCTTTTATACAATGTAATTACAATAGAAATATGTAGGTTTAAATACAAAATTTCGTAAATAAAGATTAAAAATAAACTCCACTGGTTTGTTATCACTACACTTAAGTTTACAATCAAGTTTATGAGGTAATTTAGTTCCCTGGTTTTGAAAAACTCTTAGATTTTGATGAGGGGAAAATGTCGACAAAACACCAGGGCAATCAACTGTAACAAATTTATCTATTTAACAGTAAATATCTGTACCCCACACAACATATAGCTTAGCCAAATTACAAAGGCATTGTCATTTGAAAAAAGCACTATTTTTAAATTCATTGTGCCACGGCAGAACTGCTTGACCCTGTAATACACACTTGATAAGAAAACTGGGAGGTGGCCAAGCCGCTTTATAACACATTACGGTCAAACAATGTGCCTGCCTTCTATTTCCACTGGCTATTGAAGACTCTATAGGAAGAAAGTATATTTTCTGGGTATGGAGTACACGTCATAAGCACAGTGTACAGTCTGGCTTTGATCATCTAGCATTAAACACTTGCAAGGCTCCACACACACCATTAACATCATTCAGCACATACTTATTTGTACAATTGGAAGCTCTCGGTGAGCTACTTAGAAATATTCATTCAAATATTGTCAGTTTTTACAATTAAATAAAAATACAACCATCAAGCATTAAACGTCATTTGTGTCCGATGGCGTTGCCTGGACAAAAACATGGAATGAGTTTTAATCAGAGATTCAGATTTGTTGTATGAATAAACTGAATGAGATGTGTGTGAGATATTTGTCTGCAATTATTGCCCTATTTGTGTATTTTTAGACCAGAGTGAGTAAAAAACAGTGGTGCAAAGTAACAAAAGCCATAAATAATATGCATATGCAATGTTTTAACATACTGTAATATGGGATATTTTAAGCATGCATGAACAGGACCAAACTGACTGTCTCCCTGTGTAGTCTGTTTTCATCACTGCTTGCAACAACAAACACTTTCAATCTGTAACATTTTGTTAATACTTGCTAATGAACTTGATCCTTACAACTACTCTTGTTTCATTCTTTTCAACTTATTTTCCTCTAAGTTTAAAGATAAATTTGCATTGCCACTAAATTTCATCAGTTTACTAAACATGAGATCAGAGCATAGGGTCCTGGGGCACAAACAGTACAAGACTCCCAAACCAAATGTATTTTTGTGTAATGCCGCTCATAAGATTTTTCAGCAGTGGGGCCTTGCACTGCTCCAGACCATTGATTGGTAATGGGAAATAAGGTCCTGTCTACATAAAAGCAAGCAGGGTCTGACTGCTGCTGGGAATCAGGGGCCCCAGGACTTGAATCTCACATGCACAATTTGGTAATCCTGGACTGATAGTCATATACCAGTTTTTAAAGATAATGTTACACTAGACAAACATATATAGACTTTTTCCTGATTTTCAAAGTGATCTGAGTTTCACAAGGTTGAGTCCTTTTTAAATGCTTTTGGAAGATCTTCAAATACCCCCTAACAGCTTTCATTCTGTTTTCAAAGTTATAAAGTTGCCAAAATCTATACATTTTAACATGACCGGCTAAATACTCTATAAAAATAGAACTATAACCCTCAAAAATGTCTTCCAATTTCCAAAAGTATTTCCAATGCTAAATCACAGGGGTCAGGGTCAATACAGTGGCATTTCCATGTCTTATTTGTCCTTTATGAGTCAGTATATTGAGGGTTGGAATGTAGGTAATACTTCTGGTATCCACTTGGTGCTGAGAAGATTTTTCAGTGGTTTAGCACTGACTAATTTGGAATCAAGAAAATTTAATAGCCACAAAAGGGCAATAAATAAAAGTAAATTAAAAGCATGCTATTTACACTCCTTCCTACATACAAAGTAAACTTGTAGCTCTGTCAATATATGATTGGTCGTGTCATTTGGTGAGTCAATTTTCAAGTAGCCAATTAATTTCACTTGTAATCTTTTACCCTGTTCAATGAAAATAAATAAGGGAAAACAGACCAAGAATAAATCTTCAGATCAACAATTAAAATCATATTAAAAATCACAATTACAATCAAATAAAAAATAATAAATAGCTATTTTTACCATCCACTATTCAGTTATTTCCTCCTCTTGCAATATTTCCATAAGGGAAAAATCATTAATTTGCCAGGCGAAGGGTCATTACTGCAGAGAAACATAAAATAACGTGCAGGTCTCTCTTCTAAACTGTCCCTGTCCTGTAAGTGCCTAACATGTTGTAGCTGTCTTTTAAAATCTGTGACATTTCTGTTCTCCAAATCTGGCTTCTGATTGGCAGTCTCCATATGACATCATATACAAGCAGATGATTTCTTAGCCCATTCTTCAACCAATGCCCTCAAACAGACCAGGACCATACGAAACCCCCTTAGAAGAAAAACAAAAGGGAACAGGGTATGAAATAGTTCAGTCCCTGCTCCTCAAGGCCCGTCCCATGTTTAAAATTATAGTTCAATCTCAAAAGTCTTCTGTAAGTCATTCGAAAATGGGTTGGATGCCTTAGGTTGTGATTTGGACTCCAGAGCGGCCCACTTAGCTTCAAAATGCTCTGCTTCCTGGGAGCTGGCTGCAGGATTGGGCTGTTTCAGACCTTCCATCGGCCAACTAGTATCACCTTTAGCTGTACTACTAGAGCCATTGTGCGTGATGCTGGTGCTCGTAGTAATCGATGGAAATGAAATGTGTGGGTGGCCGTTAATAGCTGGGGGGGAGGAGAATGTGGTATTCGGGGGACCTCCGGGTAGGGTGGGGAAAGCGGAGTGTTGACCGCCACCCAACGTGCCTGTCTTAGGCCCCATTCCAACCCCCAATGGCACTCCACCTCCTGTCCCAGCTGCGGTGCAGAATACATTAGCCACCATCTGTGAGGGTGTGATACCCACCACGGGCACGCTGGCATTGGGATACGTCATGCTATTGGCCAGAGTTGGCATGTATGGCTGCATATGTATGAAAGCCGGCTGAAGAGGTTGCTGGGCGAACATGCCAATGGGCGCCGGAGTAACGTCAAACGCCATTGGGAAGGGTTGTATTGAGGTCGGTAGAGAACCTGGTGCGATGGGCATTGTGGGAACTGGCGGAGGTTGCTGAGTGGGTGGTGGGGGTAAAGTGGGTGGTGGCAAAGTAGGTGGAGGAAGAGTTGGCGGAGTCATTGAGGGTGGAGTCTGCTGCTGGGCCTTCACCGCTATAGCCACTTCTTCAAGCCAGCGTTCTGCTTCAGATGGGGTTCGTTTGTGATTGCCCTGAGGTACGGGTGGAGTCTCTGTCTGAACCCACGGGCTGGTAGCTGGGGGTAGGATGGGAATCAAAATTAAAACAGGCCCAATCAACTCACACCTTACAAAAAATGCAATGTAAAATGTGCACTTTGTTACCTTGCAGGGGTACAGGTGGAGGGGGAATAGCAGGGGGAGCGCTGCACACTGGTAAGCAGTTGCTGGTGGCTTTGGCACACAGATCTTCAGGAGGTTTGGTGAAAGAGTTGTTGATTTGGCTGCACAGAGCATTTATGCTGTCCGCCTCTCCAGCAACTGACAGATCCATCTCTGGAACTGAGACAAGCCAACAGAGAGGGTCAATCACACCTGTGTTCACAACTGATTTGTTTTGTGGCAGTTTATAGAATTCAGTCTACAAAACACTGAAAATATGTCATTCCAAAAATCTGTTGTATAAATAAACGTATAATATTCAGTATTAGAATATATAAAGTATTTCTATGTAAAGATTTTATTCTATTAGTATTTTATTGTCAGTTTCATTATGGCAATATATGGGAAATTACTTTCTACATTTGACATCTTTTGTGAAAATCCATTTAAATACAAATGAATTTAAAAAGCCAGAAGTGGTAACATTTTACCTTGTCATTTATGAAAGGCTGTTATTATTATACCATATTACAATAGTATGATTTGCTATGTTACCTTCCATCCAAAGACCTGACTGATATTTATCAGCTGTTATTATTTTTGTTAGGGTTAACACCTGTAACACACTCTGGCAAAAGATCACATAAGCCAATGGAAAATTAAAACTTCTTTTAAAAAATTCTAATAATTTAGTGTGGCCATGTATGAAATGAGAAAGAAGAGAAATAAATTAATCTTGTACAATATGCCTAATGTATGACTGATGAGTTTCATTTTTGCAAAATGGAATGCAATCAGAAACCACCAGAATCAATGAATGATTCTAATATATTCTAAATATCCAATTAAACAGACTCAAATTAAGCTTTTGCTTTAAGGTTCTAAGCAGTAATTGTGTGATTCTAGGCCAAAGTGCTCTGGTTGATGGCACTCAGTAGACAAATGAAACAGAAACACTACAATTAGGTAAATTGTTTGAGTTAAGCAGGTCAATACTCCCGCAGGGTACACATTACTGACTCAACACAACTGTTACACTACAGTTGTTACAGTAACTAACAATAACTGACCTGGGTTCTTGTTCTGGAAGTCCGTCTTGCGCTGAAGGTTGGAAGGGAGATCATTTAGGCGTAAGGAGAGCTGTCGCTTAAAAGGTGAGTTTTTCTGACTGAGCTGCGGAAAGCCCCGGAAAGAGCCCTGACGCACCAGCTGCTCAATAGGGGCGTGGCGGCGTGGGATGGCGTGAGGCCCCCCTGGCTCCGCCCTCTCTATTGGTGAGGCCGCTCCTTCTGGAGGTGAAGCATTTCCTGGTGGTACAGCGTAAGTGTAGCACGCTTCTGCATAGAGACAGTGAATTTTCAGGCCATTTTAAAAATCTGCATTATAATCCAAGCAGAGCAGTTTAAAATTTTAATTTAAAAGAACTTGCTATAGTGTGTGGCTGTTAGCTTAGTTGTAGGGTGTTCCTTATGGTTGCTAGGTGGTTGCTCCCATGCTTTTTGTCTCTTGTTGTCACCTGTTACAAGTCTGTAGTGTTGATTCTTAGGCACACTGTTCACAGTCAGGTCTAAAGTGTGATGCCGACAGCACTGACCTTTCTTTTTGTCCTGTAGTTGTTTCATGATGTCTTCTCTGTCACTTTGCTGCCCAGCAGAGGAGACGCGGAAGGAACCTTCCCTCACAAAGGACGTGCGGCTTGCGTCAAAGGAGGCCGTTACCCCGCACTCCTTCTCCCTGCGCTGCTTGCGCTCAAGGCAGGCAGCAAAAGCACATCCCACCGCGTGACTCAGGCGCTCCCCCTGGTGTTGTGGAGGGCATATTTTACTATATACCACAGTGCTTAATAATGCACCAGAAACTCTACATGATTTATTAGATGCAATAAATATTCTATGGTAGAAACCCTGGGTAATTCAAATTGGGCACAAAATGTTGCTTTTGTCTAGTCTCATATTAGGTTCAGGATCATGACATCAAAATTCCATTCCAGTCAATAATCTGCTTCTCTCTGTGCTTCCAGAACAGCCCCTAAGCGGTTGTTCCGGTTCAGATAACCCTTCCATAATCCTCATCTTAATCCCACTTTGCAGGGAATAGAGGTTAAGGGATTAATCCCATTGGTTTCCCCTCACCGAGTCTTTCAGGGCCATGAAACAGTGGCACATCCAGCGACGAGTCGTCCCATCGCGGCAAATGTAGGAGAACGCTTTATCGTAATTGCGGTCGGGAGCGCAGAAGGACACCTTCTCAATAGTCTGGTCAACAATGAGGTCCTTTAAATGAAACAAAAAGGGCTGGATTGGTTGTCTGGGACATCTTTAAAATGTAAAAATTTTACAATACAAATAAAAAGAAAGTGGAAGACTTTACTTGAAAAAGAAATATTAACAGGTTAAATTGTATTAAGCTATTGAGAATAAGCATAAGTAAAGAATTTGGCTTGTTGACAGAAGCTTCAGGGAATACGAGACACAGATATTAGTAAAAACAAAGAAAATAAAACTCTATACATGTGGATGGATAAATGGATAGACAATGGATGGTTCTATCTATGGTTCTGTCATTTTACACATGTTTTTTATTTGTTTTAACATGACTCAAGCTTCGGCCTCCTGCAATAACAGTGCCTGCTGTTTCCTTGTTAAGGGGCCACAGTCAATACATAATACATGAGTCACAAAGTGTAGAAGTGGCAGGTGAGGGGTCAGGCGCTGCAATAAAGCTCTCTCTGTAAAGAGTAAAAGCAGAGGAGGAAGAGAAAGAGGTGAGGGGCCCATTCATTGTGGGCCAATTATGGACTAAAGGGGCCTGTTAGAGCTCTGAAAGGCTTGTCATGGATGACTGTGTGATCCGGTGGGGGTAACTGACACTTCCCAGCGGACGGGAAGAACTTTATGAGAGCCAGACTGCTGACTCATCTTACACTTGTCAAGGAATGAGGCATGTCGATCTTCTGATAACCTTTTCACTAGAAAATTAATATTGACAAAGTTTAAAACTCACTTTAAAAGGATATCTCACTTTTTAAAGAGATAAATAATGCAGATTTTACATTTTGGGGCAAACCGTCCCTTTAAGCAGTGAACAACAGCTAGAAAAGGAGGAGGGGTAGAACACAGGTGGCATGTGGAGACCTATGGGTCTGTGACAGGATTAGGTAGCTGTGCTGACTCATATGTATACGGGAGGATTACCATAAAGGCACAGTGAGGCAATGGCTGGCGGATTGAGTGTGAGGCCCTTACAGGAAACACAGAAGAATGCTTTGTATCCTTCTGCCTTGCTCCTTGTGAGCCAAGGAGAAAAACTGCCTTATTGAACTCATTATGTAAGGCCCATGACCTTTTCTGGTTAAATCGCCCGACTTTGTGTGTGCCTGTGTGGGAAACATGTTACATTACACTCCAAACTTCCAAAAGAGAAATCTCTAAGAACTGATGAGAGACAAGCACAGTCTGTGGAGTCTTGGCTTTTAAAGCTATTTTGTAAAGTGATGTTGGTCATGTGACGGGTCTTTAGAGGCCTGCCAAACTCCCTCCCACCGCATGTTTTGACAGACCTGTTTCCACACAGACTAATTGATGGCTTGGGAGTCTGAGCGAGGGTCATTCATGCAGTAACTTTTTGGGCCTTCAGAACTCTTTGTCTTTATTAATGGTTTTCAACAGACACTAAATAATGTAACTAAATAAAAACACACAGACTTACCTTGGTTTTGTCGTCCACTACTCTCAGGCCGTCAGCCGACACCCACAGCATAGCCTTGACTGTCTTTTTCCCACTCTGAGAAGAAATATTAACAAAACATCAGGATTTGGATGAAGAAGGATATTAGAACTACTACAGAGTTTCTGATTCACTCTGCAAATTAGCACAAAATCTTTTACCCAAAGTGCATTTCTGTGATGGTTTAAGTTTTTGTTATCCTTAATAAGATACTGAGCTACTATAAAGTGACTATAAAGTGACTTCTGGAAATCAAACATATCAAGGCCAGTGTAAATAATACTTATTTCATTCAACACCAAAGGGTCCTGATAAAAAAAAAAAAAATCAATTAAATTAAATTAGAACAGTTTTACATTTACATTTATTCATTTGGCAAATGCTTTTATCCAAAGCGATTTACAGTGAATTCAAGGTGTACATTTTTATCAGTACTTGTGTTCCCTGGGATTAAACCCACAACCTTTGCGCTGCTAACGCAATGCTCTACCAGTTGAGCTACAGGATCACCTATTTTAACAAACATTTGCGTGTCAATGCATTTTTAAACTTATTTTTTTTTTAAATCACATTGTTAGCATAACAACATGCTGACATTAAACTCTGTGAGCTCTGTACACAAGTTTCAAATCAGTCACATTTGAGGTTTCAAACAAGGCAGCCAACTTTGCTCTGTAAGCAGTAGATAGTTCTTAATATTAATGAACAGGGCTCGAATCTTTCTGCGAATATGTTGTGCATGCAAGTCTGTCTCAGACTGAGAGGGTTTGGACTTTGTAAACCACATTTGTTCTGGAAAAGCACTGTAAGATGAAGTGAAAGTGAAGGATGCAGCTAACGAGAAAAAACGAAGAAATTGAACCGATGTTACAAGAAGCCCAAGAATCGCTTTTCAAATTTACTAAGAGAGTTGCTGCAGTCTGAGAGAACCAGTGAATCGTGAAATAAGAAACAGGTTCAAAGAGAATATAGGTGAAGAGTGTGTGGACAGACGCAGCAGTACACTGGGGACCAACATAAAATGATGATAAAATAGAGCGTATATGAACAGATGGAGGGGCCTCATAGAGAAGAGCCACACACAGTGTACAAGAAATAATCTTCCGAAAAATGACTGTGTAGAAATATATACATAGATGTTCAGACAATTCAATATTAAGATTTGCAGGGTAAGTGCTTGACTATTGACAGAGCGGCTCTGCTAAAGACAATAATCATTGACAAAGCAGCCAAGTTCAATAAAGATTGATTTTTGTGAATGAACGAGCCTCCTGGTTTAACAGTACATTAAATCCTCACACAAAGCCTATAGACTTCCACAATGAAGGACATGTGGGGTGTGAGCCACAGATCCCTGATACAAAGCAAAGGGGTCACAAATCACCCTAAAGGTGTTTTTCAAATAATGACCATTTATTATGCGGAACTAGTTGTTTAATTGAAATGATGGTGAATAAAAACTCAATTTTAAACTATTTTATACAAAAAATATTGATATTTTGATTAAGTTTTCTAAGCTATATTGCTTAGCCCTACTGGCTAACTGGCTACATTATGTTTAATAATTCTAAATGTGTTTGTGCGGCTGCCATTTTGCTTTTTATAGCAGGAGTATTATTTTATAGAGCAGAGATGGAAAGCATAAAAACACACACCAATTTCAGTTTCTTCACGGCATCCTCACACACATGCATCCCTCTGGACTCCTCTACCTCCACCAGACCGAGATACTGCAGGAACAAGAGACAGCGAGAGAGACAGACACAGAGAGAGAGAGAGAGACAGATAGAGAGAGAGAGAGAGAGAGAGAGAGAGAGAGAGAGAGAGAGGGAGGGAGGGAGAAACTGATGAGCTCCACACTTTCTGTTTTTCATCCACTACATTTAATGTATTTCACTCTGACCACTGAGCTGGACCGACTTTCATGAACTCTGCCAATGTTAATTTCAATAAGAATCTATTTAAACAGTAAGCAGCGGATATATTTAAAGAAAACTGTTATGTGGCCATTTTGTCCAGCCTGAACCAATCAAAACGTCTTCATTCTGTCACGGTTAATAGTGATCAAATCAAGGTTGTGTTATATGTGATTACAGTGGCTGTGTGGACAGAGGCCACTGCAGGATAACATCTCAGCCTCAGCAAAACTCCTGAAGCCTCTGGCTACACAGTCAAATTAGGTTGAATTTAATTATGCAGTTCTGCTAAAATAAGTCTGCCACTTTACTTAATGATACAGAAGTTATTAAGTCTTAAAAGAGCCTCTTTCAATTTTAAAGTCAATTAAATATTCACATAATTACCAGTGGAATGTACTGTATTTTGCATATGCAAAACACACACACACACACACATACATACATGGATAAATTAATGGCAGATGCCTCCATTTTGATTACCTTTTGAGTTCATATCTGTGTTGGCACAAAGCCTTGGTCGTTTAATACTGACATATAAAGCTTTCAAAAGCCAATCTACATCTGGGCTGTTTTAATGCACAGCTACATAAGTCCACCTGTCATGGATATACCCACTTTACTCAAGCAATCATGTAAGTACTGTTACTGTTTCATTCAGCATTTGTCCTCTGGAACAGTTTGGTAAGTGTGAACAACATTAACTACAGCCTACCGACAAAAGCAGCCAATGAAGTTTATGTCTCTTACCCGGACAGAGAAGTTGCATTTACCCTTTCGGACAGCCTCTTCATCGGCCTGCCACTGGTGCGGCCGGCTGGCCTCCGGCATGTAGGTGGGCTTCTTCCTGCGCAGGCTCTGACGCAGCTTGTTCATCTCCACGCTCTCAAACTCTCTGTTGCTGAGAAAATCCAAAAACAGGAGCATGCGCTCATTTTAGGCCAATTAAACTCTCTTGTTTTACCTTAAGATAAACCACTTCTGACTGTTTAGACCTATTTATCATAACGCAGGTGTCACCTGAATGTTGGCATCACACAAGCTGGTATTTCTTGTCCTATTGGCAGGTTGTAATGAAACCATTCATTACAACCTGGGCTGTTCTTGGCTATTTCTACTAAATGAAATCAGTGTTAAATATATTCCTTGTTTAAAGAAACACAGATTAAATATAGATTACAGAGAATGTGTTTCCCTCTGCATTTCAAACAATTGCTTTGCTCTCAAGAGCCCTTTTTATGCAACATAATTAGGCCATTCATTCTAACCTTAATTTGCATTGGTGATTTTAAATACTGATGCACAAAACCACAAAGGCAGTGCGCTCTAAAAAATGCAAAAATCTGAAGCCAGGTAGTGCAAGTTTAAGCATAAACATCATGGATGTTTATAAATATTATACAATATACCTTCTGAGACATCAAAAACAAACATGTAGGTACAGAACACCAATACGAAAAATTCTGTTTCACTGCTGTATACTTTAAATTTTTTACAAATGAAACCAGAACAATACAATTCATTATTAAAAAAGTTCCAAGTTCAGTACAATTATTAGCATCTTCTCACACAGTTATATCTTCACACAATATCTTCTCTTGAAGTCTTTAGATGTTTCCAACATCCAACAAACTGTGTATCAATGTAGAATGCACTGCATGTCACAACATCTCTTGGCTTTTGCTTTAATAGTGTCACCTCAGAGCCAAAAGCGCACGTTCCCTAAAGCCGTGACGTTTTACGGGTAACAGGTGTCAGATACAGAGTTGTGGAAGTGCCTGGCCCGTAGCCCGAATACATACACCCATAACATGCCCACTACTCATACAGCCATAACACACCCATACATTTTTTTAATAGCCCTGGTGTCTGGGTCTTTTTAGGGGATTTACACAGCTCTGGCATGCGCCTGCCACTAAGTTTGATTGTTTAGTGGTCAGATGGGAGATTCAGGAATCACTGTCTGCCGAATGGCACCTGCCACATGCCTGGGCAGCTGAATAAACTACATGGCAGTTTTAATGAGGCAAAAGGACATTACAGTAACAGTAGTACTAGAAGTGGACCAGATGTGACCAAAATGTTATTTTACAGTATAATATGACAACAATGTACAATGTTACAAAACAAGACTCAAAACAGTCAAGCTAACACTATTAAACAACAGGGGTTTAATTAAATTAGGGGGACACAACATTATCATCTCATCAATATTAAATGGATGACCTAACAGTCACCCTGTAGTCCTAAAGAGCTGGTAAATTAGTGCTGGGTACAGTATGTTTTCCTTAAAATACCCCGTATGTTTTAAGACAAAATCAATGCTCTTGCAGAAACAGGATGGGAGGTTCTTCCGAGATTCTGCTCCACTTTCAAGACTGATCTAACAGCTGAACTCCTGCCAAAGCTCCAGAACAGCAGAGAGGAGGGAAAGACACACAGAGACAGAGAGAGAACAGGCCAAAAGCCAGAGAGAGAGAAAGAGACTTTATAAGGAGAAGAAAGAGTGCTTGAGAAAAGAAGGGGAGGGAGAGAGGCATCAAACACCCTCATTGAATCTTATTGAGGTCACAGTTCTGACGAGTACCGCACTGCCAGTCACAAGTCAGAGCCCTCGATGCACAAAGCCACTACAACGTCATTCACCATCAACACACACCACAAAAAACAACATCACACCAGCAGAGCCTCACCTAATTGTTCCTAAGAAGTTCTTATGAGACTAGCCTGGGAAAATAAGCAAAACATGCATGTGTGTGAAGTCACACACGGGTTCCAGGAGCCGCCTGTGTCATTCCATGAAAACTATTTCATCACCAAATGAGAAACAGCTGGAACCAAATGAGAATAAACAAAACAACATTTGAAATCTGTGTAAGAGGACTCAACCCTGTCAGGTCCAGGTCTCTTCATGCTGAAAAGACAGACACAAGCATTATTGGTTTCTCATTTTTATGTTGTTTTGAATAAAAGTGTTTTCTAAATGTATATTAACTCAATGTGTTGTACTTTAGAGACAGTTTGTGTGAGAATAGGACTAAATTTGATCATGAATCATTTATCACAAATAGAAGCCATTTAATAAAAAAGTTACAAAGCGGAAGTCACGTCTTGACCTTCTAACATCCTTCAAAGATCACATCACATTCACAGGTGTTTAATTAACTAAATAAATTAAATAATCAGCTGTAACTTACACCTAACCTTGAATTTGCATGCACTCAAAATATACTGTTGCTGTATTTTAAACATTACAGTTATATATTATCACTGGTAACATCTAGCCCTCAGATTTATGCCTCAGTTGTTAACCGGACGCTATAATTCCAACACACACACACACACACACACACACACACTACACACACTACACACTAGGTCTGCTACCTAATACATGTGCCTAGAGACTTAGATTAAGGTGGCATGATTTTGACCTGACTAACAATAAAGGCCCAGCTGTTTTAATCAAACAAAGACTGTGATTCACATTCAGGGTGTGCAAGAGACAAAAAAATCCTCCTGAAAGTGCAGACAGGCATGTAATAGAAAAGAGCAATGTAATGGGTTTATAGAGAGAGAGAGAGAAATAGAGAGAGAGAGGACGCTTGAGAGAGCATGACGACTAAAGAATCATGTAAACAACAAATCAAAATGGGCTCCTGAGCAGATGGAGCCCTAGAGCACAACCACCAGCATCAAGTGTAAAACATCTGTGATCCAGACCAGTCCTAACTGTAGTGACCCAGATGCTGCAGTACAACTGTGGTGCAGTAGATATAGCTTCTGTCTCATTATTCCTGAAATCAATGCTCTTAGCACACAGAATCGAACCACAGCAGCTGCCTGTGCTCATTACACAGTCACCGTGGGCGGATGGGGTAATGGAGGCTTTTTGGACGCTTTTGAAGGGGGAGTAATTGTAACGTGGCACTCCAGCCTCTTACTGTAGGCTGTGCTCGCGTCTCTTAATTGGCAATGAGAGCAGAGCGGGGAGATATTATATTAGCAGTGATTAGAGGAGTTCACCTAAAAATGAACGTTTATTCACCATTTATTTACCCTCCTATTGTTCAAAATCTGTACAGCCTTCTTTTATCTTATTTCCTTATAAGTGGAACCTAAATTACAGTATATACTGAAGCACAGTCCTGCTTACAAAAATAACAACACAAAAACAGTCCACATGACTCATATACTATATTCTAAGGCTTATGAAACAATGCAGTAGCCTGAGGAACAGGTTAAAATGAAAGTCTTGATTCGCTCTCTCAAATCTCATTTTTGCTTAGGCATTTTCAAAGTTGGCACTTTGCAATCAACTACAAGACACCCTAGAGGCAATGATAGCAATGATATTTGATTTCACTGACGCCATGACTGGTACAATGTGTCGTGATGCAGCCATTTTGAATATGAGAAATGAGATGCAAGTGAAAAGTGATATTTTAACAGAAAAATGACAATTTTGGAGGTTTCCTAACACAAAGCTACGGTCAGATTTTTGACTAGTCCTATGGACAACTCTGATGGTGCCTCATTGCCCTTTTTGAAGCTTGGCAACCTTTGGTTTCATCATGCTTTTATTGTATGTGTAAAACAGCAATGCAGAGATTCCACAAAATAACTATTATTTTATATTATTACAGAATAACTTTCAGCTGACAGAAACAGATTCAGACAGACACAGAGCCACATAGCTGTGACCCACTTTTTGTGCCTCTGAGGCCCTATTTGTAAATATCATGATGTTATATGCACACATATTAACATGACCCTTGCATACTCCACATACACGAGTAATCGTGACATCACAGCAGATGACTCAGGGAAAGGGGTCAGTTTTTACTATGAGGACGCAGCCAGTGTCGATATCATCAATACAGTAAAACAGTGGGATACTGTGACCAGAGACTGAGACAGTGTAAATTTGTGAGCCATTAGAATTTGTAGTACATTCAATTATATAGGAGTTTATGATCAGAATCCACCTATATATATACCTAAATATACATTTAAATTAGTTAATGTTCACATCAGACATGTTTAAATTAAATGAAAACTCTAAAAAATATATATTCCCCAGTAAACAATATGTTATGTAAATAATCATGTTATTTTCCATAATTTCACATTTGATAATATAATAGAAGAAAGAGCTACATCTGTATATGACTATATTCATGCAACTCTGAGCTTTTTTTTTAATTGTTGGTACTATTTACTCCTTTGGTCATGTGCTGCAATTCACCAATTTTTAGCATATTGTGCTGCATTTTTAAAAGAGAGAGTACTTCAGTTTTCAAAAACATGTCCCGAGACCCCAGCAGTTTATGAATGCAAGAACACGTACTTCATAAACAATAAATTACTTTAGTTTGTGGATAAAACAAATACACTGGTTGAATTTAAGTAATTGAGACCTTTACATTGATATGACAGCTTATAAAATCTGTTTCTTTTTTATTAGCAAATAAAAAGCAGTTATAGTTGGTCAGGTTCTAGTCGAGACACCTATTTTGTGTTACGTGAATGTTTTGTACGCATTTAGCTACTCAGCTAGCCACTTTACAAAACTGCTAAAAGTAAAATAATTTAGTTGTCAGTATCAGCCACATAAAGCTGTTGGTTTTCAGTTATCAGCATATTCTTAAATCTTATCCTTATACCCTTTTAAAAAAATATGTCTGTGTGCTTGTCACTTTAAAAAGTTAGACAGCCGTGGGCTCTAATGCAGTGAGACGGCTGAATCACAGACTGCCACAAACAGCAGGAGTCTTCCGTTCTCACTGACACTCAGTCTAACCAAACAGGCTTTTCCCAAACCTAATTCTCCTTTAAACCCCTTAGCACTGAACCCAGATCAGCTTAGGACACAGTTATTATTTGCCTGTGTGAAACACAGGGATATTTGTTTAGAAACACATCCCATGTAAGTTCTGTGTGGACATGTCTGGTGACAAATATGAAATGGCATGTCATGATAATTGGTCTAGCAGGAATTTGTTGTTGTAATAACCTTTCACAAACAATAACTGCTCTCAGTTTGGACCCTTGCTGAGCTGTGTATATTTGGAAAAGCTCTTTTTCTGTTAACTTTACATGGTCAGGAAAAACATTAACCTCTCTGTTGGATAAAAACAACACTGCTTGACTGTAAAATGCCATCCCTCATTTTAGTAATGGAGTCTAAAATCTATTTCTGTCCTTTTAAAATCAAAGCTGTAGGATGTAATTTCAGCATGACTAGCGGCACGAAATGGAAAAGCAGTAATCGCTGTTTTGTTAAGTATTTTTTAAACACTATGCGCATCTGCCTTTGGTCTATAAACAGGCAGTCCTGCCGCAACCGCACGACATTGGTTGGGCAGGAAATTGACATTAATTTCAGACCCCTAAAGGAACAGCATTTCTGACAGTACATGAGTCAAGTTTATAAAATATATTTTGGAAAACAACGATATGTATGTCGCAACTTCATTTCCCAACCCAGAAAAACAAGGGCATTTTGAAACGCTGTTAACTAGCTAGTTCGCCATTAACACAAGCTTAGCCAACGTGGCTTATCAGCTCAAACCAGGTGACCCCGACCCCACTGGCTGGTATTTTAACTAATCCAGCATCTAAACCAGAGATAATCTTTTCTCATGCAGACCCATTAAATTCTGCCTTTATTCATTTGTGTCTTATATGTTGTTCAAATGCAAGAATATTTATGTAAATACCCTATAATAATCACATTTAATCGTAGTCGAACCAGAGGTGTACCAAAAGACAAGTTGACATTGTAAAGTCATTTAGGCAACCCACCAATCATTGGGTTTTGTAAATATGTTGTTTTACATATAATAAGCTAGTCAATTTTACTAATCAATTAGTTGACAATTCCTACTTGTCAGCAAATAATTTCTCTCTATCTTGAGAATGTTTAATGGAGTGGAGTGTTTAAAAGGAGTGTTTAATGAATAGGGTTAGATGACACAAAAGTTGTTCCATGACCAACAAAAGATCCAAGAACACCTGGCCAAAATTACAGACACCATGACAGTGTTTGGTTCCTAAGGATGTTCAGTAAACACAATGCACTATGTAAGTGACCTATTTTGCTTACTGCATATCATGCGTGTGACTGTGGCCCTTTAAGGCCACCAGTAAGAGAAACTGACACAAGAATCCTCTCGGTCCACTGAGATCTCTGTAGCCATGCCTATCCACCCGAGAGATATTCCACTTAATCATTAGTTATCTCATTTTTGAACCATCAAAAGCAATTCTTGCATTGAAGCTGATAACTGCGGGGACCAACAAAGAAAAAATTAATCTAATATAGATGAATGGACAAGTATGAGCTAATCTGCTCAGCTGATATATCAATGTATCTATTAATCTCAGGCATATGGACTTGAAGACTCACACAGTTGCCTACTGTAAAGCTATTAGCCAGACACAAGCCTACAGAATCATTTTGGAATCTAATCTGAGAGCAGCTCTAATTTTTCAGGGCCATTTTTTAGCAACATATTGTAAATCACAGAACACAGATTTGAAGTCAAGACGCAAACCATCCATAAACCTGCCTGTAAATTGTTCTTCACCAAACATTCAAGAATCTCACCTCCCATCTTCTGTATCATCCATGTCACTGCTGAAACTCATCTTGAATAGCAAAAGACCAGGTTAATGTCCAGAAATCAAACCACCAGATGATGTTTCACAGTTAAAACTGTCGATGGAGAGCTCGAGGCAAAGCGACTCTTAATATTCAGCACTGAGATCCAAGAGAAGGAGCAGGCAACCACACCTCCTCTTCAGAGATTAACTTGGAGAAGGCAACAACAACACATGGGCTCTGTCTCATCACCATATGCGTCCTCACCCACCGAAACATGCGCTGACGCACGGAAACATGCAAATTTGGCTAAATGCAATGAGCTGCAGCCTCTGCAGAACAAATCAACTTTTTGTCTTTCCACAACATAGACAGTGAGAGGAGGATGGAGAGTGAGAGAGAGAGAGAGAGAGAAAGAGAGAGAGAGAGAGAAGGGGGGAGGGGGAGACAACAGATGAGGAGCGCGGGTGGAGGTGATTAGACTAGTGATGGTAATGACACACTTTCAAGCGTCCATCTGCAGTGCCAGTTTTCTGCGTTGTTGTGTTTTGTACTCTTGCAACATTTATCTCCTTGGTATCACATGCAGTTACAAAAGATCTAAAGTAGAAGTACAAAGAAGATAAAACTTTAAATCCAGTTTTATGTTTTTTTTGAGAGTTTAGGACTAGCTGTTTATATGTTTTGCAGAATGTTCACAGTGGATAAAACACTGGCTACTGCTTAAAATGCTTCTTATATAACAAAGCGTCTTTTTAAAAAACACTTCCTTTGAAGTATTTTTTATAGCTTTATGTTTTTAATAGTTGTTGCACTCAGTGGAAGCAACAGACCTTCAAATAACATCTGTAATGAATTTTGAAATAATCTATTTATGCTAAGACAAGCAGCTACAATAAATTATGCAACCATTAAGTCATTGTTAAAATGATTGGACTGTATTTGCGAGATCAGTGCCCAGGAACGTCACCACAATGCTGTAATCAAAAGTGGAAAATGCGGGATGTTCTTTGAGCCTCGATTTTCCAAGTTGGGCAATTTTTGAAAGAGCCAAAAAGGCATTCTGGAAAAATCTTCATATGAATGGCTTACAGTCTTCTCCGCACACTGCAATCTGGAATACGAGAAAGTATTTTAACATAATAAAATTAACAGTTATATTTACACTATAAATGTTGACTACTTTTGTATGCATTTTTTCTATTGTTGAAGAACATTAAATGCAAAGCTTGCCAGGAAACGTGATAACATTTACTGTATGAGACAACAGGCTTGAGTGACAAAACGTAATTCCCCATCATTCTCTGTGGCAGCAGGAAACTGATTTAACACACACACACACACATTATGTGCATCTTGAGCAAAAAAAATTGCATGACATTCAGTTTGTTCTGACAAAAATCACTCTGCGTGCATAATTTGCAATAACGTCTTCAAACTCTTAAGCTTCAAACTAGCACTTGAAGACAACAAAACTCTTCTACACTTATGTTTCAGACATTGTGATATTTTTTCTAGACTAGATCTTGACCAACCTGACTGGTGGAGCTTCTCTCTGGTGCTGAATTGATTTGACACTTTGTTGACTGAATTTGTCCTAAATTCTCATGACCCAAATAAGAGCCCACCAGCAGACTGGGTCAATATATTCACATGGCCACTTAACTAACTAACCCTGTCCTGCATTTTGTAGTAATGTTTGACTCAAAGACAACAGAGGTATCTTGTACCTGAATAAAGCACTGCATATATTCAAAGCCTTGCAGAAATATTAACCCTATAGCCTCCAAATGTAAAAAATACAAACGTTACATTTCTGCTTTTTAGCACATATTTGATTATTCGAAGTCATTACAGTCACTCCCAATAGAACAATTTAAGGTCAACGGCCCCTTCAGTAAATTCAGATCCTCTATACCTACAGTCATTCAATTTATACATCAAGTTAACACTTTATTTACTTTATTTAAGTAACACATTTTTATCAGTCCATGCATTCCTTGGGAATCAAGCCCATGACTTTGGTGTTGCTAATGCATTGCTGTTCTAGTCAAGCTGCAGAAACCGCTTTTACTAAAGGTGCAAGTCCAAAATGTCCTTACCTCTAATAAAAAGTGTGAATGCTTTTTGACCTAGTAACCTTCACTTGTATGAGTACAAGAAAATATCCTGTAATGTCATATTTAAAGCACAGTCCGTGTTTAAAGCGAACACTTTACTGCCCTGTTTTACTACATCTCTGTTCAATCAGAGATGGTCATGTTTGCTCTCTAGAGGGTGAGAGACAGCGGGGTCAGATTTATCTGGTTGGAGTGTATAAGCAGAGCACTAGAGAGAGTCACAGAGCCACAATGATTTAGTAACACATTGCCCTCTACCTGCACTGAGATGCAATATGACAGAAGCCTTTAGTATCATTAGTTGAGGACAGACGGCACTCAAGCGCAGATCTCTCAGTGCAGATTCATTCGTAGCGCTACACAAAACAGACACCTTCACTTTAATTATTAATCAATCTGTGTTTATTCTTAATTAAGTGCACACACCTAATTTGTTATTTTATAATAAAATTGTGAAATGAGAATAACGATATTGAATACAAATACCAAAACGCATCCAAACAAATACTTATGCATTTTGGATAACAAAATTAATACCCACACACAGGAGAAGGAAAAGCTTTCTGTATCTTCTTGTGTGCCTCCCACCAAACTATGACATTTTGGCACAAATACATGAATCACAACTTTAGCATAAAGTTTTAAATGCTAGTGTCTGGTATGAGATGCTGGATGAACCTCAATCTTTTTGACTAGCTTGATTCCAACCAGCAAGACTTCTTTAGTCAACCAACCTCACTGGAAACACCATGTTGCTTAACCAGCATTGTGTTTTGGTGAACATCAGAATGGACCAGCAAGGTCAGGCCAGAATGGACCAGCATGGAAATTCTGGCTAGTTTGAGAGGGTCTTTTCAGCAGGTTATGTGAGATGCCCTCATCCTCAAAAACTAACATCAAACTACAAGAAAATAGAAGCTTGACTACATTAAACATGAAATATTGTATCGTGTTGGGTTGCCTCTTGGGAACTGCAGTCTGGGAGTGTCTAAATAAAACCTCCTGTTGTTTCCACGTCATGAGCACATTTAAACAGCAGCTCTTCAACTAATCCCAACAGAGGTCCGGGAAACAACTCTCCTCAGTTGCCCTGCATTAAGTTCTTTCATCATGGAGTGAAGCTCCAGGCTCATGAGAACACAATGGCCCTGGCTGCTTATTTTCAGAAACGAAGGACATATAAAGCAGCTCATGTGACGATGAAGAACTGATATCAGGCATGGAAAAGACTCCAGTGAAGGTCGAAGACGTGCTAATGTCATTTTCTTAGTGCATCAGTCAATTTCATCCGTTTAGACATTGTTGACAAAATCTCTGCCTCAAACAATTAATTTCCCCCTCTTTCTCTCTCTACAGCCTTTATTGCCTTGTTCTTATTTTGCTGGTCACATAAGGGGGCCCTGTTGGGTTTAAGGAGAGACCCAGAGCGTAATGAGAGTAGCACCCAGAGGTCCGTCACGCTTAGAACTTTCCGTGTTCATCATACCTCACTTCAATCTCCATCAACAAATACTATCCCACCCCCAGCCACCACCTTTGGTTGCATGGCAACAAGCTCCCATAGCAACCACTTCTACAAGGGGTGTATAGGATGAGTACCAGTGCCTGATGAGATGACTAAGAGAGAAAAGCAGCAAAGGAAACACTATAGCTCTCTGTTCAACCCCTTCATTAAAGCTATGCTACCAGTGTTTGTTAAAGAAATTGTTCACTCTTAAATTCATTTTGAATTACTCTGTAATTATTTAATTCTGTAATCACAATATAATATATTGACAATTTTACACCATTTAAAAGTATCCAAAAAGTGATCTGGATTACTTACATCCTTTACATGCCACCCAATAGCTTTAAACAAATTAAAATAGCCATTTAGCAATTATTTACTAAAATTTCTCATCCAGCTCTTGAATCAAATATTAGGTGTAAGACTTTTGTGGCACATTTGAGAATTTCAATGTTGAGTGAACAATATTATTAATATAATGATGGAAGCACATATGACATGCCAAAAAAATCACTAAAGAAATTTAACAGTCATTTTATACAACATTTT
>JAZGTK010002986.1:0-29087 GCA_036877625.1 Ambastaia sidthimunki | reverse complement strand
AGAATTAAAAATTGATAGAATTATTAAATGAAACAAATACAGTGATCAAATATTACCCTAGGTAAATTGTCTAAGCTAGTGTCAGCAGACTCCCTGTAAGCAAGCCAACAGGGCGACAGTGGCAAGGAACCAAAACTCCTGTGATTAATAAGTGGAGAAAAAAGAGTGAGAAACCAGACTAAACAAGTTCTCCTCTGGCATGCTACAGTTGCTGTCCGAAACTGTGACTATGAAAGGGTAAAGAAAAGCAAGGCATTACATTAAGTGGTTTACATGTAAATTGTAGTACTAGTCTGATTTAGTGACATTTTGGAGTAAAAGATAAAAAGTGTTAACAAGGAAGAGGCCATGAAGATGATGGCAAAAGAAATAGAAGAAATTAATGGGGTGGCGGTAATAGCATAAAGTTACTGATTGCAGCTCTAACAACAATCTGCTTTTACATGACGGAGAGTATGCTGATGTTTAAAAAATGAATTAAATGGCAACCAAGCAGATGAGTATTAAATAAACTATGTAAATTTTTTTTAAAAGACTTCACTTATTCTTATTGCTTCTGAATGGCCTAGGACAGGGGTTTTCAAAGTGTGGGGCGCGCCTCCCGAAGGGGGCGCAGGGAGAAATTATAATAAATAAAAAATATTGAACTTAAATATTATGTTTTTTTGTTATTGTTTTTATTATTATATTTAAATGTTTTAATTATTATTTATTATTAAAGTGAGTTAACAGTCTTACATTGTTCTGTGTGTTATCTTTGTGCGTTTGTGTGTGTGTGATGGGGGGGGCGCCATTGGGTAAATTGTGTCAAAAGGGAGGCCCACTGTCTTAGACTTTGAAAACCTCTGGCCTAGGATGTGGCTGTAGATGTTCTGTCCCTTGGGTTGTTGGGTAGCTGAACACACCGGAGCAGGGACAACTCCCAGGAGGAACTGGAGCCTGAATGGCCGAATGCAGAATACATTTTGGAGCAGGCTGATCTAAAGCTCCCCCGGGAGGAAACCCAAAAACAGAATAAATAGCTTAACTGCTGTTCACAACATTATGAGCATAAATCATCTTTTTCTGGGGCAAGGGATCAGATGAATTATGAAAATGCATGGCTAAAGAGGTGTGTCTTTAGTCTAGATTTAAACTGCGAGAGCTTGTCTGAGCCCGAACAGCATCCGGAAGATTATTCCAGAGTTTAGGAGCCAAGTGTGAAAATGCTCTGCCGCCTTTTGTGGACTTAGTGATTCTAGGCACAACCAGAAGTCCAGAGTTTTGAGAGCGTAGGGCACGTATTGGCTTGTAGCACGAAAGAAGATCCGTAAGGTACTTAGGGGCTATCCCATTTAAGGCTTTATAAGTGAGCAGTAATAGCTTATAAATAATACGGAATTTGACAGGCAACCAGTGTAATGATGAGAGTATTGGGGTTATATGATCATATTTCTTTGACCTGGTGAGAACTCTAGCTGCAGTGTTTTGGACTAACTGTAGCCGGTTTAGTAGGGAGGCTGAACAGCCACCTAAGAGTGCATTACAATAGTCCAGTCTGGAGGTCATAAAAGCATGAACAAGCTGTTCTGCATCAGAACTAGATAAGATGTTATGCAGCTTAGCAATATTAGATTAGATTGGATTAGATTAGATTCAACTTTATTGTCATTACACATGTACAAGTACAGGGCAACAAAAGGCAGTTTAGGTCTAACCAGAAGTGCAATAAGCAGTAAAGTGCAGGATATAGGTTACGCTATATACAGGTTATTTACAGATATGGTGTGATATGGGCATAATGTACAGATGGATATAAACAGAAATGTACAAAAGTGTAGTGCAACGTAGTTCCACAGTGCAGTAAATTACGTTATAACAATAGTCAGTACATAGTACTGGGGTGCAAATTGTGCAGTAAATGTAGTGCAAATAAATGTGTTGATAAAGAATTGTGTGGTAAATGTGTAGATATGATAATCTGGAGTACAGATGAATGTGTAGACAGTCCAGCAGTGCATTGATGGTCCTTGGGCTGCTGGTTCTGGTCCGCAGGCTCCTAAAGCGCCTGCAGGAAGGCAGGGGAGAGAACAGTCTGTGGGCGGTAGTGTTCAGTAGTGCATTGATGGTCCTGTAAAGTAAATAACAGAGAGTAACAGTTATTAATGTAATTAATGGAGTGTGTATGTGTATTTAAGAGTGTAGTGGAATCGCAGAGTTCAGTAAGGAGACAGCTCTTGGAAAGAAGCTGTTCCTCAGTCTGCTGGTTCTGGTCCTCAGGCTCCTGAAGCGCCTGCCAGAAGGCAGGGGAGAGAACAGTCTATGGGCGGGGTGAGAAGAGTCTTTGAGGATACGCGTGCTTGACGCAGACAGTGTCTCTGTTGAATCTCCTCAATAGCAAGAAGGGGAGTTCCAGTGATGTGCTGGGCGGTTTTCACCACCCGCTGCAGTGCCTTTCACTCCGCGACAGAGCAACTCCCATACCAGACTGTGACACAATTGGTTAGGATGCTCTCTATTGTGCAGCGATAGAAGTTCACCAGGATGAAAGAGGACATCTGGTTCCTCTTTAATGTCCTCAAGAAGAAGAGGAGGTCCAGGACAGGTCCTCTGAGATGTGGGTCCCCAGGAACTTGAAGCAGGAGACACACTCAACAGCCATCCCCTTGATGTGGATGGGATCGTGTGTGCCTCCTTTCTCCCTCCTAAAGGCCACAATGAGCTCCTTAGTCTTGGTGGTGTTAAGGAGCACCATGTGGCTAGGTGCTGGACCTCCTCCCTGTAGGCAGTCTCATCGTTGTTGCTGATGGGTCCAATCACCGTAGTATCGTCTGCGAACTTGAACTGCGTTAGATCCATTCAAGGCCCTGCAGTCGAGGGTGAAGAGGGAGTAGAGGAAGGGGCTCAGCACACAGCCCTGAAGTACCCCGGTGTTGACAGTGATGGTAGTGGAGCAGATGTGGCCTGACCTAACATGCTGGGGTCTGTTAGTCAGAAAGTCCATAATCCAATTGCAAAGGGATGAGTTGATGCCCAGGTCTCCAAGTTTAGTGATTAACTTGGGGGAATGACACTATTAAATGCTGAGCTGAAGTCCACGAACAGCATTCGTGCATAGGTGTTTTTATTGTCCAAGTGTGTGAGTACAGAATGCAGCGCTCCTGAGTGCTCCTGTTTTTGCGGTAGGCAAACTGGTATGGGTCCAGTGTGGTCGGGAGAGAGTCCTTAAGGTGTGCCAGGACCAGCCGCTCAAAGCACTTCATAATGATGCCATCAACTCAAGGTGAGTGTCAGTTCTGTTACTGCTAACCCGCCTTCCAGTATCACAGTGCCTGTTGAGTTAATCTGTCAAGGTCAAACTATCACAGCATCAGCTCAAATTGATTCAGGGGCAGCTGGTATCTTTGTTTCTCAGTAATTCGCTCAAAATAATATAAAATAACTAATAATAATAAAATCAAAATAACCTACCACTCAGACCCTGTGATCCCTCTTTGACAGTGGAGGCGCTGGACGAGAGACCCCTAGAAGAGGGAAAGATACAGGAAGTGACGGAGGATCTCCGCCTACAGATAGGCATACTACATTCTGAGAGAATCCAGCTCTATGTCATTCTGTCCCCCAACCATGCTATCATACTTGGTTTACCATGGCTACAACTCCACAAACCCCTGATCTCCTGGAAGGAAGGACATATTCTGCAATGGGGCTCCTCTTGCCATGAGAACTGTAAACCACAGCACTGGAAGATCTCCCTGTCCCAGGGAAAGTACTCCTTCTGACTCCAGAATACCTCCTGAGTACACAGACTTAATTGAGGCCTTCAGCAAACAAAAGGCTTCCCGGCTCCCAGCACATCGCTCGGTGGATTGTGCCACTGAACTAGTCCCAGGTGCTACCCCACCTAAGGGGAGGTTCTTTCCCCTGTCAAAACCTGAGTCAGTGGCCATGAAGGAGTACATACAGGAAGAACTTGCCAAAGGGTTTATCAGACCCTCCAACTCCCCCACTTCAGCAGGGTTTTTCTTTGTGAAGAACGGTGTCCTAAAACCCTGTATTGATTATCGAGGACTCAATGAAATTACTGTAAACTGCAGCTCTTGAACAGTTACAGCAAGCCAAGCTCTATACCAAGCTAGATTTCTGAAATGCCTATAACCTACAACAACGCATAAGAGAGGGGGACGAGTGGAAAACAGCCTTTTCCACCTCTAGTGGCCATTACGAGTATCTATTGATGCCCTTTGGTTTAGCCAATAGCCCAGCAGTTTTTCAGTCCTTCATGAATGATATTTACCAAGATATGTTAGACAAATGGGTAATAGTATAAATTGACAATATCCTGGTCTATTCAAATTCCCTAGAGGAACATGTTCAACACGTCAGGTCAGTTCTCAAATGACTATTTCAGCTCCAGCTATATGTTACAGTTACTGTAGGTTAATACGGGGGTTCAGTTCAGTTGCTGCACCTCTGATGACTCTAACTAAACGCCAGAACTCCAAGCTTACCTTTTCTCCAGAAGCTCTACAGGCATTTCAAGATCTTAAGATCCAATTCACCACTACTCCCATCGTCAAACACTCAGACCCTAACCACCCATTTATCATCGAGGTGGATGTCTCAAACACAGAAGTAGGTGCCATTCTATCTCAGCGCCATGGTACCCCAGCCAAAATGTTTCCTTGTGCCTTTTTTCCAGAAAGCTATCGCCGGCAGAACACAATTATGAATGGGAAACCGAGAACTTTTGACTATGAAGCTGGCGTTGGAGGAGTGGCGACTTAATCCCAGGCAGGCCCGGTGGGCGCTTTTCTTTACTCGGTTCCAGTTCACAGTCACATATCGACGAGGGTCAAAGAATACTAAAGCAGACGCCTTATCTAGACAGACTGAAGAATTCCAATCAGCGCCAGTCACCGAGAACATTATCCCAGAGAGCATGTTAGTAGCTCCAGTCCAGTGGGACATAATCACTGAGATCACCAATCACAATAGTCAATGAGTCTCCACCCTCAGAATGCCCAGAGAACCGCCTCTATGTCCCAGAACCATTGAGAACACAGCTATCACCCAAGTACACGAAACCCCCAGCTCAGGTCATCCGGGTATCGCAGCCACCATTGAACTTTTGCAAAACCAATTTTGGTAGTCTACCCTGTCCACAGACACTATTCACCATATCAATAACTGTAACAATTGCCAAACATCCAAAACTCCTAAACATCTGCCCTCAGGACTACTACAGCCTCCCATACCCCAAAGACCATGGTCTCACATTGCCATCGATTTCATTACTGATCTCCCCAACTCCAACAGGAATATCACAATACTAACCATAGTCGATCGGTTCTCGAGGGCCTGTCGCCTTACTCCTCTACCCAAGCTCCCCATGTCATTGGAAACAGCAGAATTGTTATGTAACCACGTAGCCACTCAGTTTTATGGTCTACCTGTAGATATAGTCTCAGACCGAGGTCCCCAGTTTACGTCACGAGTCTGGTCATCTTTTATCAAGATACTTAACGTCAACATCAGTCTCACATCAGGTTATCACCCCCAGTCCAATGGCCAGACAGAATGACTTAATCAGGAAATTATTCGATTCTTACGCTCATATTGCCAACAAAGACAAAATGATTGAAGCCGATTCCTCATGTGGGCCGAATATGCCCAGAATTCTCTGGTGAAACCTGCTACGGGAATTACACCGTTCCAATGCATTCTGGGACACTAACCTCCGCTCTTTTCATGGTCTGGTGAACCTACCAATCTCCCATACGTCACCGACTGGCTACAGAGGAGTGAAGAGGTTTGGGATCGAGCCCATACACATCTGCTACATGCAGTAAGACGGCAGACTCAACAGGCCAACCGGAGACGTTGTGCCAGCCCACTCGCCCTGGGTCAATGGGTCTGGCTATCAACTAGAGATCTGCCACTCAGGCTACCCTGCCACAAACTAAATGTTGGCCCATTTAAAATTGCTAAACAAATAACTTCAGTTTCATTCCATCTTGATTTACCTGCTAATTACCATATATCTCCCACCTTCCATGTGTCCCTGTTGAAACCCGCTGGTGGTCCGGCCGGAGAGGCGGATGGGCAGCCCAGGGATCCTACTCCCCCCATCATGGTCAACGGTGAGGAGGCCTACAGAGTACGGGAGTTACTTGACTGTTACAAAGCCACCAGAGGGAACCCTCTCCCAAATATTACGTTTGTTTTGGACTCATTCCTGGGGCGGATTACCACGGCCACCTACACCTAGTTATCCACCCTATATAAACCCCTTTTTGTGAACTGTTCTCTGCGAAGTCTTTCGCCTGACATTTCTGAGCGTTTTTCTGGATTACTGTTTTGTGTTTGACCCTTGATTGTTTCCCGTTACTGATTGTTTGCTGCCTACCTCGACCCTTGCCTGTTTTTGGATTTTGATTGTTTGCTGCCTGCCTAGAGCCTTGCCTGTTCATTTGATTACGTTTTTGTCTTGCCTTCACTATTCCTGTTTGCCTGTTTCGACCATTTCCTGTTTGTTTAACCCTGCATTAATAAAAGTCTGCAAATGGATTGAAATCCTCTGGCTCAACGTTACAACTATGATGTGGTCTGAATCCTGACTTGAATATTTTAAAAATATTGTTGTAAAATGGGCACCCAGTTGTGAGAATACAACTTTTTCTAAAATTTTGGACATAAAAGGGATATTTGAGATTAGTCTGTAATTTCCCAAATCATTTGAATCAAGTTGCAGTTTCTTTAAGAGAGGCTTAATAACTGCTAACTTGAAAGGACTCAGGACATGACCTAGAGATAGAGAGGAGTTAATAATATTAAGAAGAAACTCCTCAGCTGCTGGTAAGAGGTTTATCAACAGTTTGGTTGGAATGGGCTCTAACAAGCATGTTGTTGGTTTGGAGGTAATGTTAGGTTTATTGAGATTTCTCCTGGCCTATAGCTGTAAAGCATTCCAGCTGTTCCTGAGGGGCATTTTTTAACAAGGCAGAATCTTCCGGGAAAAGTTACTGGTTGCATATTTTCAATTATGTTTCGTATGGTTTCACTTTTTTCTGTGAAAAAGTTCATGAAGTCATTACTACTAAAGGTTGCTGGCACGTTATCTTTAGGTACTGTTTATTTATTTGTTAATCTGGCAACTGTAGTAAATAAAAACCTAGGATTGTTTTAATATTTTTTTATTTGATTAGCCAAAAGGGGGCGCCACAGCGATCACAAACATGTTAGTGCTCATGAACTCCTTCATTGTTTGTTGGATCAACAAGTGCCTTATAGCATTGGAATCCTTGGTTCAAGATGAACCCATATCTCTAATTTCATTTCCATAGTGAAAAGTTTGCCACCATTTAGAAACCAACCATTTGCCAAACCTACTTAGTCGAACTAGTCCTAGGTTAACTGACTAACTGGAACCAAACCAGTGCTAAAATATTATCTGGAGTGTAAATGTAAATAATTATCAAAAAAAGTTACAATTTTTAATTGCGCTGATGACAGGATGCCAAAACGTTCGCAGTGGGGTTAACATATTATGTGTGTTGCATATTATGTGATGGTTGACAAACAGACAAAATATTGATTTGTTAGAGCTCCTAATTCTGAACAACTTTGCCTCTAGAACCACTGCTCAATCAAACTTTTATGAAACTACTTTTATGAACTAGTCCTATGTTTTTCCCTCAACCTCAATAAAACCAGTGCAGTACAATTCTCTGGACTTCCTAGCTCAATAATTATGAAAAAAAGTTGAACTTTCACATTTAGAAATCTATGACAGGGCAGTAACAGGGCTGCGTGCTAAGCTAAGGCTAAACCCACCTGGCCAGACAATGTACAGTCTTTGATGAACAAGCTGAATGAATTTCAGATCTGGACCCTCACACATATTTGGCTTAAGGATTGTTTTTTTTTTATGTTTTTCATGGAGACATGGCTCTGTAACAATGTCCCAAACAGTGTGGTGGATCTGGATGGATGTACTATCTATAGGGCTGACAGAGTAGCAGCAACCTCTGGTAAAAACAAGGGCAGTGGAGTATGCATTTATGTAAACATAAATGGAGTTCCTGATTATTAAGTGCAAAACAGTCTACCTACCACATAAGTTCACTTGCATTGTTACTGTTGCAGTTTATGTACCGCCAGATGCTAATGCTAATGTGGCTATGAAATAACTTTTGGGCTGCTATTAGCAAACTACAAACCTTGCATTCCGATGAGGTCTTTATTGTTGTGTAGGGGAAGTACAGTTAATAACCCACAGACCAGATATGATAAATGAAGGCAAAGAGACTTAGATGTAGTCATGAAGAAAGTTTACAGAAGAAAAATCTCTTTGGAGCTTTACCAGCAGAAGTCAGCTTCACACTCTCAAGAAGTTCGTAGACCAACCTGCCGTTACATTCACTTGAACAGTTTTTATACTAACAGAGTCAACTAACTACGTCATCAGACAGATCGGTATTTCTCTCCGGATTGGAGAGGATATAGATAGTCTTTAGCAATCACCATGCTAGGACATACAGTTCTCGACATTTAGATATATCAGCATTCTGAAAACATAGTATCCTGTGCTTGTTCTATAGATGTCCAGTATATCAGGGGAGTGTGTCATCCAAAAATGGTCTCATGGCCAAAAGATCACGACTTCGCCGCTTCCTGCTTTTCCCTGTAACCATAGACAAACACACATACACACGGCTCCTCAAGGCCGGTGCATTTGTACTCAAAGCATAATGATAACATGTTTTTATTTACAGTCAGAGGTTTAAACATTCTTTGGTTACAGTGGAAGAGGTCAGACAGGGGTCTTAGGAAGGCACCTGTCTAGCACTATTTCATAGAAGCCCTGGATGAACAGAGAGGTTTGTTTCCTGCTTAAAGCAAGAGATGCAGCCTTTCAGGAGACTGGGAGGCTAACAGCTGTGCCAGAGCCAATCTGAGAAAGGATATCTGCCAGGCCAAATTTGCATGCAAGCAAAGGATTGAAGAACACTTCAACTCCTCTGATCCCCGGTGTATGTGGCAAGGCATAAAGACTATCATAGACTACAAAGCACCCAGCAATGTGCCTGCCTCCAGCTCTGTCTTTCTCCCTAATAAGCTCAATAATTTCTATGCTCCCACAAAGTGGAATTCCCACCTTATGATCTGCCTCTCACACTCCCCACCTTAGATGTTTGCTCCACTCTGAACAGGGTGAATGCACAGAAGACGGCTGGCCCTGATGGTATACCTGAGCACGTGCTTAGAGCCTGTGGGGAACAGCTGGCCGAGGTCTTTACGGACATTTTCAATCTGTCCCTGGCCCAGGCAGCTGTCCGTACTATTTTAAAGACCTCCACCATTGTGCCAGTACTGAAGCACTCCTCTGCCTCGACCCTAATGACTTCCATCCGGTCGCACTCACCCCTATCATTACCAAGTGCTTTGAGGGATTGGTTTTGTCCCCCCTCAAATTCTGTCTCCCTGCTAATATGGACCCATACTAGTTTCCCTATCGCTGCAATAGGTCAACAGAAGACGCCATCGCTACAACACTCCACCCTGCCCTAACCCACCTGGCCAGTCATAATACATGTCAGAATGCTGTTCCTTCACTTTATTTTTTAACTTAATACTGTAACCCCCTCAAAGCTGATCTCCAAGCTCAGCCATCTTGCAATCAGCACATCCCTCTGCAACTGGACTTTGGACTTTCTGACTAACAGACCCCAGTCTGTTAAGTTAGATAACCTCTCCTCCCCCATCATCACCCTGAACACCAGTGTGCCACAGGGCTGTGTGCTAAGCCCTCTTCTGTTCTCCCTATTCACCCATGACTCTGCTCCTGTTTATGTCAAGTTTGCAGATGACACCCCGGTGGTAGGTCTGATCAAAGATGACAATGATGGTTGCATGGTGTGCCGCCAACAGTATGGATATAGAGAAGACCAGAAGACCAAGAAAATCATTGTGGACTACAGGTTGACTAAGAACTAAGCAAACACCCCATCTACGTCAACAAAGCTGTAGTGGAGAACGTGCTGAGTATCAAGTTTCTTGGCATCCACATCTCTGATGACCTCACCTGGTCCCTAAACACCTCCACCCTGGTCAAAAAGGTGCAGTAGCGTATTTACTTCTTACAGAGTCTTAAGTCAGTTCACCTGTGCCCAAAGATACTTGTGGACTTCTACCGCTGTACCATCAAGTGCATACTCACAAACTGCATCTCAGTGTGATACTGCAATTGCTCTGTGTCAGATTGCATAGCACTCCAATGGGTGGTAAAAACTGCCCAGCAGATAATTGGTATTCAGTTAGCTACAATAGAGAACATTTATTACAAGCGAAATAAATGTTGTTTATTTATTGTTAAACAAATTACTTCTACAGTCATGTTATTTGCACTACTCATATTTTCCACATACTGTAAATTATTTAATAATGTTATTTACACATATAACCATCTGTATGCACATATAACCAATATGTTCATATTATGTACATTTCCTGTAAATATTGTATATTGTAACTCCATTGTATATACTGTAAGTTACCATTTTTCTATGCTGCAGTACTCCTGCACGTATCTGTATATATAAATCACTATATTCTTGCACTTATGGTTAGTGTACAAAGTTCTCTAAATTACACAAATGTTCCAACCGATGGCAGTATGGAACTAAAAATAACTGATGGGGTGTGGTCTATAGCCACCTTAATTTGTTAGCGGTATACTTGCTCATTTTGTGTGTTTGAGACGGAGGGAAGATTGTTCCTGGTGATCCTTATAATTTGTGCCTATTGTGTGCGTTATTGACAAGTAAGTAATCTATAAGTGTTATTGCTTAAATCATTATGATTATTTAGCCTCAAAGAGTTATTGTTGTGAGTCAACCGGCTTTGCCCCATTTTCTTTTGTAAAGTGGTCTGGAAGCGCTGTGGTGGTCTCAGGCTTTGTGGTCTGGATACTGGGGATGCAAACCACTGCATTGACTGCAGTGTTTCCCACAGCATTCCGTTCTGTATGGCTGACAGCAGTCGCTACTTGAAACGAGCGATCAGGAAGAGAGCGAGAGTTCTTTGTTCTTGACTCCCTTTGATGCTCATCAATGGCTTCTTGCACCTCTGCTGATGATAACACTTGGTAACAGGCTTGTATCTGAACACATTAGAAAGTCCATCATCTGGGCAATTTCTAATAAACATCATTGCAACTTCCTGTGAAATGTTCTTCACTTGACTACCCTGTTTCTGCAGGTGATCATCAGCAATTTCTGCCGCATTATTGAGACGGACCCAGTAGTCGACAGGGCTTTCTTTGGCATATGGAAGTGTAGAATAGAAGTCTGCCAGTGGAAGACAAGACTCTGGGCTCTCACTAAAATAGCGTAGAAGAATTTTGTAAATGACTTCAGGGGTAACAACTACGTCATGTGGCGGATTACTTTTTAGCCCTACTTTGACTATGTTTTTAGCTCTACCCAAAAGGTGGTTCAAAACCTCATTGGAATGTTCTGTTTTCGGACAGTCACACTTTTGTAAGTATACCTCCATTAACTCTATCCATTCATGAACAGAGTGTTTGTCCGTACCATCACCACGGAAAATGGGAGGTTCTCTATTGTCAGACCGCACTATCAAATTCAACCTGGATAGGTCAAGAGTAGTGCTAGCATGTTCACTTTTAACTGTCAAGGGGCTAGTTCAATGCCCCGGAGTAGGACCACGATCAGCTAAAAGCCTATCCAAAATACTATCACCAATTTGGCTACCCAGCTCTTCAATGACCTCTGTTAACTGCAGCCGAGATTCATCAATGATAGGAGCAGGTGTTAAAGAAGCACCAGAATTAATGTTTTCCCCTCTTGTGAGTAGCGCAAATTAACATTATAAGTTTGATTATTTTCCTTACATCTCACAACACCATCTGTACTGGTTAATCCTCTACCCCTCCCAAAGATTGGTGTAGACATGTTCTGTGTTTTAGTGTCCACATTTTAGTGTCCGTACTCACCACTCGTATAAAACACAATAAGTTAATTCAGTGTCTTAATGATTCAGTTTCCTATTCAAAAGTCAGTGTCTTAGAATATCAGAAAAAATTTAATGTAATTGAGATGATAGAAGTTCATTATATAACACTGGAAGGCGGGACGCGATACTCGGCTTGACACCTGGTAGGCGACTGTGGCTGGCTTGATGAATTCAGGAAGTCATAGTGAAATCCCATGTAGACGGTCAAACCCCGGTGATTGGCAGCAGCTGATCAGTTGTATCCTAGAAGGTCATGGCAAAAGTTTTATGTAGCAGTTCCAGAACTGCACATAAGAAAGTTCACACCAGAGACAACAGGGACAGCTTCACATCACTTCTGTTTATTGATCCTGGAACACATTGGGGACACTTAAATCAGAAAACCCGTTCTCCACGCTATCCTCTTTCTGCATCACACACCAGAATAAACGGGAGATGAGGAGCAACTTTTTAACGTCTTGCCTCGCCAGCGTCCAATTGCGGTCTTGAGGCTAACAATTACAACAGTTATGTGAACATTGTGTAATACATTAAACATAAATAAAGAAATTGAAATATAATTACTGGTTGTATGTTGCTCTTTTCATATGTAGTATCAACAATGAATGATGTATAAAACTAATGTTCACCCTAACCAGCATACAAACATTACCAAAAAATATCAAGCACATTCACAATGTTATAGAAACATAAAATCAGTGCATAATCCATTTTCAAAGCAAAAGATTGGTTTTCAGAATAAGGGGAATGAGAAAATATGATTATAAAAGAAATCAAAACAAGTTCACACACATTATCATTTGAATCACTTTTCACTGTTTGAATTAAAAAACTTAACATACCTGGAACACATTGGGATACTTTAATCAGAAAACCTGTTCTCTGCGCTATAGATTTTTTTATTGATTGTTTTTTTTAGTGGTGCATTTTTTACTACAACCTTTAAAATTTAAAACCGTGTATTTAAAATTGTGTAATTTAATAAATCTATATAATTGCTAACCTTATAATTGCGTTTCCATTTCCTAACAGTGGTGGGGGTTTTCCTAGCTGGTATATAGAACCTCACACTTTGTGTGACATTACTTAAGTGGCGTAATCGGCAGGGTCCAGCTCCACTGTTGGGAAATGGATGCAGCACAGGCAAATGTAAATCCGCAAGCACAAAGCAATAGTAATCCAGCCATTTCGGCTCAGTTTGTGATGCCGTAGTTTATGGGGGCTGCTTGGATTCCAAAATTTGATGGGGATTAAACAAAATTTGAAGAATGGAAGGGTCAGGTGGAGGCCATGCTGAGGGCCCAGGGACTAAATCCACAACAGCAGGCTGACTTCCTGTTGGGTGCTTTAGAAGGGGAGGCCAAGCGGAAGTTGCAGCTTGTGGAGCCAGAAAATAAAAACACTGGACTAAAAGTATTAGACCTGTTGCAAAAACTGTATTCCAAACCAGTTACAAAGGCACAGCTAAGGGCACATTTTTTAAATTGTAGACAACAAAAAAAAGAAAGTGAATGCTTTTATTTAAGGCTGCGAGAACTATTTTCTAGATGGCAGGCGCGAGATGCAGGTGGCACCGCAGAGGGAGATGACATGCTACTTGACCAGCTGATGGTGGGCTTGCGCACAGGCCCTATTAAGGTGAGACACTACAGGTGAATAGGGTAAAAAATGTAAATAATATATATCACTATGAAACTTTCTCAGTTGATTACTTATGTTAAGATGAGAAAAAAAATGTATTGCAAGTTTTTTGTATTTTAATGTTTGAATATGTGAATGAGTAATTATCTCATTAAACATGCGCAAATTTTTAAAAAACTCAATCAGATCGTGTGATAGAGCCAGGTTCAAAATTATTTTTTCATTTTGTTGACATATTAGATGGGAAAAGAATTACAGAGGGATTTATAGATATCTACTTCTGTTATCCTGTAAAGCAGAATATACTGTCAATAGCCTTAAAAAAATCAGTTTTCGCCATGTTTTTTGGTATAAAATGTTCTATAAATCAGGCTAGGAATAATATATTTACAAATCCCTCTGCAAAGGGATAATATAGTCTTCATAATATAGCTAGGTACAAGACTGGAAAGTTTGGTGTATATAGGTGCAACTGAAGTTGAGATTTCGTTCTTAGAGTATGAGAGAAAACTCATTTTGAGAAAAAAGTCTTTAAAGATTTATATTGTAAAAATCAACAGATTTCTATTGGAAATCGTTGCTAACAAGCAAAATAACTATTCAGGGTCTTGGTCCTAAAACTATACAACATCCCTTGTACATTAAAATTGATAATTCAATAACACAATAGGCATATAAGGCCTTCAGTTGTAGAGAACCAGAGACAAACACATAAACGGACAAACAAACCTGCCACTGGAAAGTAGGCCTAGGTCTGCCCAGTGTCCATATTTTGTCATAAAGTAATCCTATTAGAAGGAAAATAATTCACTTCAATGTCCTGCCAATATAGTCATTTGATTAGATTTATTTTATTTTTATATTTTTGCCACTGAATCGAAATCTGCACTGTACAAGTAAAACTGATCAACGCAACATGATGCATGAATGAGATGGCACTTTATTTTATTCTTATAAATCAATTATTATTCCATTCATACACAACAAATAATGTTACAGTAATGTCATAATATTACAAGGTATTATTACTACCATTCTCACATTCACGCCGAACGCGTCATCACCCCGGGACGCACCTTCCAGTATTTGTTTATTTCGCATAAACCGCACTCGAGCAACAGGCTGCTGCAAAACCCCTAATTCTCTGGATCTATTTGTATTGTCAGCCCATTCGTAAAAACTAAACCATCCATGAGTTTATTCAATCGGGCGCTTCATGACTATCTATACCGCTTACGTTCAGAAGCGCTTCCCGGGTGCTTTTTACGGGGTAATACATGAACTTTTCTCCGTTTGCATTCGCTTGCAATTGACAACTGTTGTCCTCTCTTTATTGTTTTACGCGACATTACGTTTATTCGTTCGCAAATGAACCGGCAGAAAACTAACCAGGATGTGTCAACGCGTACCACGTGATGCGTCTGAACGAATCACGTTGTAAGAAAACAACATGAGCCAATGAGATTACGCTCTTTAGCTTTAAATTTATATTTAACTTTCACAATTTGTTGCTCGTAGAAAGGAAATGCCCTAATTTGGATTACATAGCATTGTGTGGGAGACAGAAAGCTTTCCAACAATACCAGTCACGACGGGCTTCAAAGAACAGCCGATATACTGCACGTCGCGTTAGAATGCTAACTTTTGGCCAAAATTAGGAGTAATCTGACGCCGCGAGCAGACAAAATGTGATGAAATAAACACATACATGTATAATTTGGACATTTTCTTCATGGTAGTTTGAAAGATTACATGTTCAGGATATGAAATCACCCAAAATCTCAAAATTGACCACTGGGGCCAGATACGAGAAGAACTGCAGCAGGGACTGATGGGAGAAATGAAAGCACAAATGAAGTCCCTTTCAGCCAGTCTAGTAGAGGAAGTAAAGGCTCATCTCACCAGCAGGGAGTTGCCACCAGTGTCTCATGTCCAGCCCACAGACCATGTGGCCCCCGCACCAGCTTTACAGATGAGGCAACGGCAGGTAGTAGCACCTTCTTACCAGTGGGATGCGCAAGGCCGTCCCATATGTCGAAATTGTGTTGAAGCGGGCATGTCTAACGCCGTTGCCCCCGAAGACCATCTGGGCGGCGGGATTTTTAAATTCCGCTATGGCTGAGGGCCAAGTAGTGGGGGCAGTCACCCAGGATAAAGAGCCCATAGTACAGCACAAGTCCGCCTTGATCGGTAAGTGCTCTGATGTTTTTATAAAAATGAATGGAAAGTGTATACCGTTTGTCCTTGATATTGGTTCACAAGTCACTTTGCTTAGTCAACACCTATTTAAGAAATATCTTGAAGGCACCTGCTTGACTAACATGGATAAGGCCCCCTGGCTGACTCTTCGTGCAGCTAATGGCTTGAAGATTCCATATGTGGACTATGTTCTAGTTGACTGCATGGTAGGGAGGATCCAGATTTTGGGGAAGGGCGTGATTATTGTAAATGATGACTGTTTGGGGTCAGATAAAGGTATATTTGGCATAAGTATCATTGAACCTGTTTGGTCTGCTTCTGTTTAGGGGAATCACCCAGGACTGTCTGCCTTTTAGACCACCATGCCGCTGATTGAGAGGAAGGCGTGAATCTTGACTGACCAGGGGGCTGCGTTCGAGTCTTCCCTGATGAAGAGCTTTGTAACATATACGGATGACTGAAGAGCTGCACTACAGCTTACCACCCCCAGGGGAATGGTGCAAGAGATTCAACCAGACCCTGTTAAGGCTCAACAAGCTTAGTGGCCTAACCTGCTACCTGCTCTTGTCCAGGCATATAACAACACTATCCATAGCACCACAGGAATAACCCCGCATTATGTGGTGTTTGGGAGGCACGCCAGGCTACCTGTGGACTGAGCAACTAATTTAAGGTTGGGATCAGAGACCTACACTTTGTCAAGATGGGTAAAGAGGCACCAGGAGGCCCTCAGCCATGCTTATCAGGCAGTGAAGACACGAGCTCAACATAGACAGGAACTGGACCAAGCCAGATACAACAGGTGAGCCAAACTAGCACCCCTGCTCCCAGTAATAACCTTTAACCATGCCCATTGAATGTGTTGCAGGACGGCCTGGAGCCAGAGGCACCAGGACCCTCCGTGACGAAGCAAACTGATCCCTTGCCCCCTCTGACCTGGTGGCTCCCAGGACTGTTGGTAAGCTGCAGTCAACAACCAACCATGGACACAGGAGGTCCAGCAAAGGCTCATCCACCTGACCCTCCCCTGGGACCACCTGCTTCCTAACCTGCTACCTGCTCTTTCTACATTTATCTATAGAAAAACCAGACGTATACTTGGCTGGTGAGTTGAGCCAGCCAAGTATGCGTCGCTCCCAGCGACCCAATTTGGGGGTCCCCCCAGCTAGGTATCACTCTGAGTAGGTGGTCGGGACTACCTGTATTAAGGAGGGGGGGGGGATGTCAAATGTGGGACATCTAGCTAGTTGTTAGATTTCACTGAACCTTTTGTATCTGTTGTTCACTTAAATTTGATTTGTGTTTATGATTTGCACTGTGTGAAGTGAATTTTCTTGTCTCACTTTGGATTGCTTTTTTAATATTTTTGCTGTGTGTGTGCTTGTGACTGGGTCTGTGTAATTGTAAACAGCTGAACAACACAATAACCAGCTGATTACCCCCTCTGCCTAGCGCTGGCGTGCTTAAGACTGTTTGATTGTAAATTGACGGACAGGTGTGGAGAAGGTGATTTTTGGGCAGCACACACTGAGTGACTCAGAGAGAAAAGCGAGCGAGAGGAGCTGGGGTGAAGTGAGCCTGTGGAAGTAAGACGATTCATAAATCTATATAATTGCTAACCTAGGCGTTTCCATTTCCTAACAAGGGTGGGTTTTTTTCCCAGCTGGTATATAGAACCTCACAACTTTGTGTGACATTTCTATGACACGCATTAATGACGCCATTTTGAGAAGAGCAATTTTATTATAACTGCATCATCATTTCGCCTCCTGTGTTACACGGTGTATATATTAGAAATGACACTTGTATATGTCAGGATGTACATAATTTAATTCAGTGATGTAAAATAAAGTGTTGTAACTTGTGTTGTAACCACACAAATGCATAAATATCTGTAAAATTTGTACTTCCATCAACCGGATTAAAGTTGATTTCTTGGAATTCTGGACTATTGCACCTCTTTTTAACTGAAGAGCATGGCTAGAAGGCGGAAGCCAGTGTAACACACACAGTATCATTCACAAAATGGCTATGCCATGGCAACCTCCAGAGAGTATTATAATGATCAACCACCATGAAGTCCTCGGCCAGCCCGCACCCGAAGGGCACAAACTTATCTGTACTTTGTGTACAGCAATCCACCGCATCAGAACATCCCTCCAGTGTTGATGGAATCTAACCAAGTCAGAGATAATGAGTCAGGATGGCATCATCTACAGACGCGGTTTAAGAGACTGGCTGGTGAGATGAGAGACTTACAGGTACAAATGGACAGTGTGAGACGTGGTTCATATGAAAGGAGCTCTGCATTATGAAAATCCCTCTCCCTTGCCTTTTAATCCTGATTGTCACTTAGATAAGACCTAGTGCACTGACTCCTTCCCACATTTCAGTCCTACATCACCCAAATCCTGATAAGCCATATGAACTCATTCAGCCTGCTTCACAGTTAGCTCAACAGGTAGACGATCAGCAGAATCCAGGGACTTCCCCTGCCTTACCGCTAATGCAACTTACCCACCCAGCGTCTGTGCCAGCGTATGTGCCTGGGCCTCACCCAGCCGTACCGCCAGGGCAAATACCCAGGTCGTGCTCAATGCCACAGATGTCTTCTCAGGTCAAGCTTCAACCACAACCACAATTTCCTGCAACACAGTCATTATTGTGCCCAAAGACGGTCCCATATGCGCAACACACTCATCCTGTGCAGCAAGTAAAGCAACCATCAGTAGTGCAATTCTTTCAACCGGATACTCCAGATACACCACCTCAGAGATCATTCTTACAAGTTCCGCCACCTCAATCGTCTTCATTCAAGATTCAAGAGATTTACTTGTCACATACTAGTCATACAGAATATAACAAGTAGTGAAATGTGCGTCCAGACGCTCAGTCATACTGTGCAGATAAATAATAGTGTAAAAAGGGAAAAAGAGCAAATTTAAAGTAAAAAAAAAAATAATAATAATAATATAAAATACAAAATACAATGCAAGAATACAGTTCTGTATTAGCAGCATATTGAGTGATGAGTCGTGTGGTGTGCATAAAGTTGTGTATGCCACACAACTTTCATGCCACAATATGTTCCATCCCAAGCCTGTGGCTATTAAGCTCCAGTACAAACATCTGCCCTGAGTAACTATCCAAACCAGCCTACAATGCCAGGTTTGATGGAAATGGTTATCACAGCTTCCTATGGCATACCAAAGCCCAAACTGTTAGCAAAGTCAAAGTGAAGTTTATTGTCATTTCAGCCATATACAAGTACATAGTGAAACGAAACAACGTTTCTCCAGGACCAAGGACAACACAGAACAACACAAAATTATAATGTACGGTATATGAAAAACAAAACACTCTATATACATGAACTGCACAAAGTGCAAACAGACAGCACAGGACAATAACGTAGACCAATACACAGTTCTATAAAAAAAGTGATGTAGTGTTTGTAAAGTGACATGTGCAAAGATTAAAAATAATAAAATAGTCCAGTGGCAGTAGTGTGATTTGTAATAAGTTATTTTATGTTTAGCAGTCTGATGGCTTGAGGGGAAAAAATTGTTGCAAAGTCTGGTTGTGAGGAAACTAATGCTTCAGTATCGTTTACCAGACGGCAAAAGGGAGAAAAGTGTGTGTGAGGGGTGTGTGGGGTCATCCACAATGCTGGTGGCTTTGCGGATGCAGCGTGAGGTGTAGATGTCTGTGATAGAGGGGAGAGAGACCCCGATGATCTTTTCAGCTGTTCTCACAATCCGATTGCAGGGTCTTGAGGTCCGAGATGGTACAATTCCCAAACCAGGCTGTGATGCAGCTGCTCAGGATACTCTCGATTGTCCCTCAATAGAACACAGTGTGGATGGAGGGTGGGAGAGTGCCTTCCTCAGCCTTCTCAAAAAGTACAGGCGCTGCTGGGCTTTTTTTATTCTGGAACTGGTGTTGAGCGACCAGGAGAGGTTTTCTGTCAGGTGAACGCCAAGAAACTTGGTCCTCTTTACGATCTCCACAGGGGAGCCGCCGATGTTTAATGGAGAGTGGTCTCTCTGTACTCTTCTGAAGTCAACGACAATCTCTTTAGTTTTGTCCATGTTCAGAGACAGGTTGTTGGCTCTACACCAGTCCGTTAGCTGTTTCACCTCCTCTGTATGCTGACTCGTCGTTCTTGCTAATGAGAGCCACCACGGTCGTATCATCAGCAAACTTAATGATGTGGTTTGAGCTGTGCATTGCTACACAGTTGTGAATCAGCAGAATGAACAGCAATGGACTGAGCACACAGCCCTGAGGGGCCCCAGTGCTTAGTGTGGTGGTGCTGGAGATGCTGTTCCCGATCTGGACTGACTGAGGTCTCCCAGTCAGGAAGTCCATGATCCAGTTGCAGAGGGAGGTGTTCAGCCCAGCAGGTTCAGCTTTTCAATTAGGTGCTGAGGAATGATGGTGTTGAATGCTGAACTGAAGTCTATGAAGAGCATTCGAACATATGTGTTTTTATTGTCCAGGTGGGTAAGGGCCAGATGGAGAGTGGTGTTGATGGCTTCATCTGTTGAGCGGTTGAGGCGGTAAGCGAAATGCAGGGGGTCTAGTGAGGGGGGCAGCAGGGTCTTCATATGCCTCAAGACTAGCCTCTCGAAGCACTTCATGATGACAGGTGTAAGTGCAACAGGACGGTAATCATTGAGGCAGGACACTGGAGACTTATTTTGCATGGGGACGATGGTGGTGGCCTTAAAGCATGTTGGAACTATGGTGCTGCTCAGAGAGATGTTAAAGATGTCCGTGAAAACATCTGCCAGTTGATCTGCACATCCTCTGAGCACCCTACCAGGAATGTTGTCTGGTCCAGCAGCTTTCCGCGGGTTAACTCTGTATAGAGTCTTCCTTACATCAGCCGTGGTTAGACACAGCACCTGGTCGCTGGGGGGAGGGGTGGTCTTCCTCGCCATTGTGTGTTTCTGACAGTGCAGAACCGGAAGTGTGCACTGTCCCACACTCTCTTGCTGCGTCGAATCCAGTCGTCCACAGCGGGCACCGCAGAAGGTTTACCAGACCACGGGAACATAGGGGGTTGGTAGCCCAGGACACATTGGAATGGGGTGAGGCCGGTGGACGAGTGGGTGAGTGAATTCTGGGCGTATTCAGTCCAAGGCAGGAATTCCGCCCACCGGTGTTGCTCTCTACTACAGTAACTTCTCAGGTATCTGCCAATTTCTTGATTTAAGCGTTCAACCTGCCCGTTAGACTGTGGGTGATAACCTGATGTTAGACTCACATTTATATCCAGGTGCTTGCAGAACGCTCTCCACACCTGAGAAGTAAATTGGCTTCCACGGTCAGATACGATGTCTTTTGGTATGCCATAATTTCTAAAAACATGATGAAACAGAGCAAGAGCAGTTTCCATGGCCGTGGGTAGCCCTTTTAACAGGATTAGTTTGCAAACTTTAGAAAAACGATCTACAATTATCAGATCCGCTGTGTTACCATCTGAAGGGGGCAGGTCGGTGACAAAGTCAATGGAAAGATGAGACCAGGAACGTTGAGGAATGGGCAAAGGTTTCAAGAGTCCGGAGAGTAGTTCCTTGGGGGTCTTAGACATAGTACATATCTGGCAAGACTTAACATAGTTCTTAACATCTGTGGTCATAGAAGGCCACCAAAAGGAATTTTGAGTTAGCTGCAATGTTTTTGAAATACCTGGGTGTCCGGCGCTGAGAGCAGTATGGACCCACTGCAAAACTCTTTGGCGTAGTTCCACAGGCACGTAAATTTTAGAGGGTGGACAATTAGGAGGTGTGGGTTCCTGACCTTGAGTCCTCTGAATCTCCTCCATAATGTCCCACGCTATAGGAGCCAGAACGACAGATGGTGGCAGAATGGTCTCAGGATGTGACTCCTCTTCTGGTGGATTGTGGCGTCTGGATAGTGCGTCAACATTACTGTTCTTGCTGCCAGGGCGATTAGTTACAGTAAATTGAAAACGTGTGAAAAATAAAGACCATCTTGCCTGTCTGGGGTTTAGTCTCTTTGCTCCCTTGATGTATTCTAGATTTTTGTGGTCCGTGATGACTTGGAAAGGATGGAGCGCGCCCTCTAGCCAGTGTCTCCATTCAGAAATCGTCTCTTTCATGGACAGCAGTTCTTTGTTTCCCACATCATAATTTCGTTCTGTGGAGGTAAGTTTGCAAAAGAAATAAGCACAGGGAAACAATTTACCTGGTTCAACTTGACGTTGGGAAAGCACGGCCCCGATGCCACAGTCAGAGGTGTCCACCTCTACCACAAAAAGGAGATTGGGGTCTGGATGCTTCAGGATTGGGGCGGTCATGAAACTGTGCTTAAGGCCCTCAAAGGCTTTACTGGCTTCAGGAGTCCATGTGAGTTTTTGGGGTTTCCCTTTTAATAATGAAGTAAGTGGGGCTGCAATACTACTATAGTTTCGGATGAAACATCTATAGAAATTGGCGAACCCAAGGAATCGTTGGAGATCCTTGACTGTGTTAGGACGAGGCCACTCCGTTACAGCAGTAACCTTGCTTTTGTCCATTTCTACCCCTTGGTGGCTTATATTGTATCCTAGGAATGTGGTCTGTTTAACATGAAATTCACACTTCTCACCTTTAACAAACGATGTCTATATGATTTTGCAACAGACGTGACAATACCTCTTTTATGTGGCCTTACGTTTGCGTTACGTTTTACGACATACATCAGGATGTCGTCTATGTATGCCACCACGCATTGGTTAAGAATATTTCATTGATGAATGACTGGAACACAGCTGGGGCATTGGCCAGACCAAAAGGCATGACTAAGTATTCGTAGTGACCCATAGAAGTTAAAAAAGCTGTTTTCCACTCGTCACCCTCTTTAATACGAATGAGATTGTAAACACTTCTTTGGTCCAATTTGGTGTATATCTTGGCCTCTCTTAACTGTTCAAGGGCAGAAGGCACAAGAGGTAGAGGGTAACGAAACTTGACAGTTAAATTGTTCAGACCTCGGTAATCAATACATGGCCTAAGGTCTCCATCCTTTTCCTCTACAAAAAAGAAGCCTGCTGCTGCCGGGGAGGTGGAAAGGCGTATAAAGCCATAACTAAGGGCCTCCTCAATGTAACTTTCCATAGCCTGAATTTCAATACGAGACAATGGATATACCTTGCTTCTAGGTGGCATGGCGTTGGGCAGGAGCTCTATGGCGCAATCCCAGGGCCGATAAGGTGGTAACTTGGTGGCCTTGGTTTTGCTGAAGACCTCTTGATAGGCTGAGTAGCAAGATGGTATATGAGTCTTCTTCTCTGGTACAGAGCTCTCGCAACTGGTGGGGAAACAAAGCTTGGGAGGTACAGAATTGATACAATTATTGAAACAGAATTCTGACCATGACAGGAGTTCGTGATGCTGCCAGGAAATTGTGGGATTATGCTGTTTTAACCAGGGCTAACCTAGAATCACAGGGAATTTAGAGGCCTGAAGAACATGGAAAGAAATAGTCTCTTGGTGAAAAATGGCTATCTTTAGGGTCACTGAACGGGTTTGATGAGTGATACCAGCACCAATGGGAGAGTCGTTGACTGCACTGACCTTAAAAGTAGGAATACACACAATAGGACAATAGGAATGTGATATTTGTCGATGAGCTCTTGACTGATGAGATTCAGAGCTGCTCCTGAGTCCACGAGTGCTATAGATTCAAACAGAGGTACATCTGTAGAAATTTGTACTTGTAATTGTAAAGCAGGGGTTTTACTAGACAAGACCTCCTGACTCACCCGTGATGTGGTTTTATTTGACTTCCTGTTTTTATGAGGCCATGACATGATGTGATGTCCTGGTTCACCACAGTAAAAGCATAAGTTATGTTGCCTGCGACGAGTCCTCTCAGGTTCTGTGAGTTTAGTTACCGCAATTTGCATAGGTTCAGGCTCAGAAACAGGACTGGACGGTGGAACTTGCAAAACAAAACTGTGCTCAGGGGTATTTCTCATTAAATTATCTTGGTGTACTGCCATGGTGATGAGTTCATTAAGACCTAGCGATTCTCCTTTACATGCGAGTTCTGCTTGCAGGTCAATAGAGAGGCTTTTGCGGAGAATGGCGCACAGCGCAGTGTCATTCCATCTGCTTTGAGCAACCTAATATGCGGAAAGTTATAGCGTGTTCAGCTACTGGCTTTTTACCTTGGGTAAGTTGAAGCACATGTGTTGCTATATCCCCACAGGATATTCGAATACTTCCTGGATTTGTTTCACAAAATACTGGAAATCTGTTTGAAATCTGTAATCAGAATCCCACACAGCTGCCGCCCGCTCACTCGCTTTACCACACAATAGCGACATGAGAAACATACACTTCTTCTCATCCGAGCAAAACATCGTTGATGTTGCAGCAGTAGTTTGAGAGTGAACGATCTGCGTGAGATTTTCAACAGCAGTCTGCAGCGTTGTGATTTGTGTCTGGTATTGTTTGATCAGCTCCCCCTGGTAGGAGCACATGGTTTTCAGCAAATCACTCTCCGCTGGATTCAGGTTAGGCGAAGTATTCTGTAAGGGATTTGAGGCGGAAGCGCTAGTAGAATCCATTTGCGGAGTTTATTACATATAGACATTTGCAGTGTCTAAATGTCATTACACTTATAGACACTGAGACACCAAAATAGTTCACTCACAAGCCAATTCAGGCAAATCCTGGTGCAGTGCATAGTTGGGGATGAAGTCTATAAAGAGAAAACATAAGATTGTGGTGAGATTGTATTAATGAATGAATTTTGTACCTGTACATAAAAGCACAAGATTAATGCGTTCGCACTTGTTTTGGAAAAACCATGGAGTTAGCAAGAAACCGGGAACAAACGCAGGAGCTATGGTGTGCACAATATATCAATTGTGCACACCATAACTTTCTTACATGCTGTTTATTTTCAAATTGTAGTTTTTCAAATTATCTGCGTACGCCTTCTTCCAAGTGGTGACTGTAGAGTGGAAAGTTGAGTCTGCAGCTGGCCCATGTTAGATCCTCGCATCCCTGATTGACAAACAATTGGACTACGTTAGTTAAAATGCAGTGAAGTTTAATGCCAATCTAGTGTTTGGCTATGGGCTGTGGACCAGAACCCGTCCATGACAAGGTTACTGCCGGTCTGTCAATAGGCTATTATAATGTGAGCTACTGAACTTGCACTCACTGGACACCATCTTGGCAATGTAACGGAATAGGAGGGACAACTGCCAGCTTTTCAAAACTGATCTAGCTGTTATTTACAGTTCATAGGATAAGTGTAAAATGTTGCCATCATTGCAAATGTTGACTAGCCTAGAAATCTAGACGTACCCTAGCGGTAACAAATGGTTTTGCTATGCAGATATTTCTAGAAACGAACCATATAACTCATTTCCACCACACGGCACCCTGAAGTGGCTGGTTCCAAAGTCGGAACCACACAAATATGTAAACGCAGAACCATAAACCAAGGTTTACCCTGTTACAATGTTGCCTCGTGAACTGTGCTCGTAAATAACAAAAGTTTGTAGAGCGCTACGTGAATGTAACCATAGTAACATTTTGCTACAAATTTCGGTGCTGAAAACTGTGGAAATGCGTGCGGGTGCCGGACCAGTACCAGTTCAACTCCAGCACCGGCACGGCCCTGGTGGAAAAGAGGTAAGAGTCTCAGTAGCTGTTCTCCCAAGTTTGGTCGGACCAATCACATGGCTCTATCCTTGTAGAGAGTCGCCTAGACGTACCCTAGCGGTAGCTTATCAGGCTACTATTGCGTGCAGAGGCAGTTTAAAAGACAACCGTTGATTATAAAATATACAATAACGACGTAGGTATCGTTACTATAGTTACCATTACTATTCCTGTACCTGGGGAACCCACATCAGGTGGAGTAGCTAATTTTTTCTTCTCTGGAATATCACTGGTTCCTTGCTCTTCATCTGGTTGCACGATTTTTTGCCTTAATAAAAACAAAAGTAACAGATCACACCTGAAGGCTAATTTAACCGTGCTATTTAAAAAGTCTATTGTAAAATTCTTCTTTCCTTCCTTCCTTTTGTTCATTCTTTCCTTAAAAAAAATTGCACTTGTAAATTATACTACGCTAAGCTAGGGAGACTGACACGACACTTGCATACTGTTGCCTTTTTTGTTGATTTACTGTTTCTATTGTTTTTTCATTTGTAAGTCGCTTTGGATAAAAGTGTCTGCTAAATGTAAAAAAAAAAAAACTACAAATCCTTAAAAAAATGTAGATTTAGCAGCCCAAAAGAAAAATACCCTCTCTATTGACTTTTACCTCAAACATTCCCTGATACCCTTCTACCCTAGTCCCCTAGTCCCCATACCCTAGTCTATCAAGTGTACCTTTTTGTTCTAGTCCCCTAGTCCCCATACCCTAGTCTATCAAGTGTACCCTATTGTTCTCTTACACCTCTCTGCAGCCTCTTCCTCAGATTCGAATTCCGATGTCGCACAGTTGGTAGTGATATATTTCTTTTCGTATTGCTTCGCCTGCTCATATGTGGCTGTGAGAACAAAAGAAGTAAAGAGGGATATTTGAGAATGCCACTGTAGGACATTTAACTGACTAGCTTTTTATACTTCACAGTTGTTTGCAAACAAGACTAATGTGATGCTCATCAATTTACACATCACACAATAGTGATGCAGGGCTGCAGTGACCCACCACAGGTGATTAAGAGGCGAACATCTTCATATGAAGTCCATCGTTCATCTGGTTGCACTTGATCTTGAAGGGCTTTCGCAAGTTTCATGTTTTTAGGGGCCATAACAATTTATTTTCTTTTGCATTATACCAGCTGTCTGGAGCTATAGCTGTGCCACCTCCTGCGAATTGCACTACATTCCACAACTTCATCTTTGCTTTCTATGGACAAGAGTAAGGACATTATTCATGTGCTGAAAGTTGTGTGACATTCCTAAATTAAAAGTTATCCAATTATAGCAATCCAATGTAATATTTGCTCGCAGGGTTACATTTACGCACTTAGCAGACACTTTTATCCAAAGCGATGTACGTTTGTCAACTATTGATTACGTCAGGGCCCCCTAGAGCAACTTAGGGTTAAGTGCCTTGCTCAAGGGCACAACTGTGGCAGTCAGGATTCGAACTCACAATTTCCAGACTACTGAAATGCTAGCCGGGGTGATTAACCACTACGCTACCACCGCTTAGATAAGAATGGTATTGCCTGTAAAAATCTGTCATAAAAATCTGTATCAAAGAATAGCCTATATTTGAATTGTTGTCTTGACGTAGACAACTAATGGAGTGTCACAAACAAATGAGTCAACCAGCACACTAAGTCACTTACCATTATGAATAATGCCTGTACATGAAACAAACTGAGTTTCCTTGAACCTTATTGCTTTGAACTACAAATCACAATCATCATGATGTTGTTTATGTCATATGAACTATGGGAATAGCTATGAAATAACCTCTGTCTGGATACAGAACACATTTGTGTTTGATGTAACAAAGTTCAGTTACACCCATGTTGTCATGTAACTCACTAACCCTGTATATCCCCATGTGTGACGACTCACAGGGATATGTGTAATACAACTGTTGGTGTACAACACCTTTTGTACAACACGCAGATATTACCTTCTATCTGGACTATGTTCTCAACTAATGCAATATCATCTCCCACTGCAACGCAATTGTCCCCATGCTTTGTGGACAAAGTGAAGAGACGAGTGGTGACAGCTTCGAACTTTTAAAGAGGGGAAAGCCATCTATGTTGAACTACACAGCAAGAGTTGTAAGGTTCACTGGCAGACTCAGACATTTAATTTGTGACAAAATTCAATAAACTAAACCAAAATGAAAGTACTCCTCACCTTCTATTTTAGTAGTTGGGACATGAGCTTGTTTGTTCATTCGTTTCGTTCAAGAGAAAGAAATACTGTTTGAAAGGCGAAACAGCTGTAACAGGATGACCACGCCCACCAAACTTACCTCAGCAAATGTTAGGAATACGTGGGAAAGATTAAAGAAAATTATGTTCAAAATGAGAAATTGTAAAAGTGAAGTTTTTTTTTGTATTTTTAGTTGTTTGCATAAAGAAAAATATAGTGAAATAAGAGCCTTTAAAAAGGCCGTTTGTTCGTTGGTTTCGTTCAAGAGAAAGAAATATATAGGTTTGAGAGGTGAAAGAGCTGTAACTGGACGACCACGACCACCACAAAAATCTGTCTGAATACTTCGTTTCAAATATCTGGATAAATGTTTCTGAGGGCACAGAGGAATTGTGTGGTTTGAAAGACAATATTTTGCGATTGGATGAGAACAATCAGGCGGTTTTCTGATAATCATTGAAATAGTGAGCCACACCTATGACAACGGTTCCGATCTGACGTTTCTTGTAACTTTTTGTAACTGTGCAGATCATTTTTTAAAGAGCAACTTGCAGGTTAATTTTACCTTGTATAAAAATGTCCATTTAAAAAGAAATGTATATGAGTTCATATGTTTCCCGGGCAGAAGTTAAGAAGAAAGTGTGCTCATTTTAAGATCCCAAATACGCCCTTTTCCCGGAAAATGCGTCATATGACATAACTGCAGGTAATATAATAGCTTATTTTACATTTACTTTTACTGACTTGTAAATTTCGTAGTGATTGATTTCTAGAATCAGAAGTCATGTAGACATGTTACTAAGCGATCTTTGAATTACACCAGTAATAATCACAAGTGCTAATGTATTAGTAAACTTTGCAGCTGCTAACTTAGTAAAAGGTGTCGTGGAGCAATCAGTGGTCTTATCAAATTTATTAATAAAGTTCAAAAAACAGAGTTCCAGTTATCAAAATAAGACTTTATTGATTCAAACAACAAAGCAGAGAAAACAGCAGCTGGGTTCTGATCTCTGTCTGTTTGGGGTCTCATATTTATACATTACTCTTATCAATCTTTTTTTAACCAGAATTAATAAACTAGTTTTTATTTTTTTCACTCATCTGGTTTTCCACCAGTATTTAATTCCCCTTCTGACTTGCATTTTTTCGAATTGTGGAACTTAGCCAGATCAGCCATTTCTTTTAACCATAGTTCATATTTCACCACCTTCTATTGGTTAGCCTAATCTCATGGGGCGTACATCAAACTTGTTTGTGCCCTACCTTATCATGTCATGGCACTTTGGAAACTACCCAGCTTACTGTTGCATCCCTCACATTATCTAATAGAAAAGTACAGAA